>JACEIK010005251.1:29250-84434 GCA_018107945.1 Datura stramonium
ATTTATTTAATAAAGAATGAAAAAGAGAGAAAATGACAGAATGAAATAATATATTTGTTTAGCAAAAGAATGAAAAGGAGAGAAAATGAGAGAGTTGACAAAATAAAGGAAATGCCAGTTGCCACAATTAAAAATAAACTATAATATATAGTGAAAGGCAAAGATGTTATTCATGTTGGTAACAAAGTTAAACAGATTGATGAAAATGGATTGATAAACTCACATTCTTAACACTCCAAAAGGCATAAACCGTCTTTGATATCGATGTGTGTGTGATACTATATCTTTTCATTTTTGATTGTTTTTTTTTTTAAATCACGCTATTTAAGTAATTTAACTTTTAATTATAAGAGTTTCTGCTTTTAATATAACGGGTTATGGTTATATTATTGATGCGTATATTCCCTTCAATTATTGCAAAACTCGTGATTAACATCTTAACAACAGTTTAAACTTTAAAAGCAATGACCATTTGTTTTATCATTGCCGTTCTCACGCCTTTAACGATCACAAAAGTCATTGGGAGTTGACATTTGTATCCTACCTATCATTTTTACTTGGTAAGATTACTTTTGTATTATGTTAAATTAAAATATGAAAAATAAAGGTAAGATTGCTCACATTTGTAATTTGTATGCAGCGTGAGTAAGAATATATTAACTAAAATTTTATATTACCTATGTACACTATGATGTAACTTATTAAAAATTGAGTCCTAGTTTCTATATGCTTGGGTTAAATCTGTAATGTTTCTATAATGGTGAAAAATTAATATATAAAGAGGGGTATATATACTTGCATGATCAATAAAGCAATTAAACAAGTTTGTTTTCAATATTAATAAGGGGTCCTTTGGAGGCTAGAAAACTTTTCAATCATCAATTTGTCTGGGACCCCTACAAGAAATCTATTCACCATTCTGAAAATAATCATATAAGAATTCAACTTTCATGTTAAGTTATTTGCCACACTGAAAATTGTCAATTAGATAGGGGACAAACAACCACATAACATTACATAGCTAATTGTTACAATAAATGTTACATAGTTAACAATTTCTTATTTGTGGTGTTCCATCAATACTTGTCACAAATAATATACATGGAACAGGATGGTGAACAAAACGTGCAATCCGAGCTTGATGGCGGAAGAAGTTGGTTAGCCGTAAACCTCTTGCTAATTAGCCGATGAGCACCGTACAAACAAATTAACAATCACTTTCCATATAAAAGAGAAGAAAAAAAAGATAGAACAACCTCTATGTAACTGATGTACTTTTAATATTACTAGTCTAAATGTACGTGCATCATATCACATCTCGAGGTAATTTTTGAACATGAATACATATTTAAATGCACGTGTTTTTAAAAGGTAAGAGGTGAATGATTTTGCTATAAAGCTTCCTACTTTAAATATTTAATAATACCAGTTTTAAATTTTTTCCTCACTTTATCTTTTGTGAGATGATTTCACCAATAATACTGGGACACTGAATTTAAAGTATGTTATGTTTCTAAAAAATGATTATAAACATTTTAAAAGAAGAAGAAGAAGATAAAGGAGGAGGATGAGGAATTCACGTATCAATACATAATAAAATTATAATTTTTAATTTATTTTTTTCAGATTAAAATATTATGATAAATAATTAGTTAGTTTAATAAATAATGGATTGATATATAAGTTAATGCACTGTAATTGAAAGTCTTAAATGTTAGGACTTTAATATATTTCAAATAAAGAAAGATTTAAGAAGCAAAATTTTAGTCAATTATAAAATACTAAATATTAGGAGTTTTATTTTTTACAAATTAATAAACATCTATAATAATTAAATAACAACTAATTGAGAAAAATAGTAAATGACAATTTTATTTATTGTAAAATCTTGAAGATTTTATTGCATCTTCAAACAAAATAAATTTGTTGCACAAAGTAACAAAAGAGAAAAGTGAGTGTTGCATTCTTGAACTATAGTGTTGTCATTGAACACAACGTCAAATCTCCTTGTTTACTTATGCAAAATTAGCATTAACACTATTAATGTGTTTGTTCATGATGTAACACATCTTGTCTTGTTGTAAGTCTTTTCACTTTTCAATATATAATTATTGAAAAGTATAGCATGAACTTTTGTACCCTGCAAAAAATTAAATTTTAATGATCAAATATATATATATATATATATATATATATAAAATATTAAAATATAATAACAAATAATAAGAACTCAAACATATATGTAAAAATATAAAATATAATACGAAAAGGATTATTACCTCTTCACAATCCAATGTTATAGTCACCGTGTGCCTTTCTTTTGTTCCCTCTTATACTCTTTACTAATCCAACTTCAATTAAGACTTTTATTATACAATGAGAATCATATCGCTTTTATTAATAGCATAATTTTGTTCAAGAAATTTTTTTCGTATTTCATTGTAATATTATCTAAAATAGATTGTGCACAACAACTATAATTTAATAATTTATAATTTTATGAAAAATTATTTTATGAGATGAAGAGATTACTTTTACTCGAATAGATGAAACTTGGAAATGTATGAGTAGATGAAGAATGCTCTGCTAACATAGTACAATATTAGACTCAACTAAAAGAGACAATCTATGTTAAATTATTTTTGAATATAAACAACTTGAGCTGCATAACAATTACTATTGCGTTTTTCAAATCCACAATATACGAAAAAAATCATAACATGAAAAAAGAAGAAGATAGATTAAATACGAAACATACAAAATTGGAGATTGAATCGATGTGTTGATGTAGAAGAGTTGATGAATTAAATTATGAAATTATAAATCCTTTGTGAAGTGGAAGGATTTATAATCAAAAAGAATTTGAAAGTATAAGAATATTAGGACATTACTATTAAAAGGGGAAAAAGATTTTTCAAAAAGAAAAAAAAATTGTGACTATGAAAAGGAAAAAAAGAAACTTTGTAAAAATGTCATAGCATTAAAAGGAAAAATAAAATAAAATTCCCTAAATAAAAAGGAAAAAGAAACTTTCAGGCAAGTGTGTGTGTTTTTTATTTATTTATTTATTTTAAGATTTAAACTATTAAAATTATGCCATGAGAAGAAAATTCTAATATAATAAAATAATGTAAGAAATTAGTGACTATCAAAAAGAAAATTTGATGGAAAATTTTATTTGCTTTTAGATTTACGCCACAAATAGAGTTTTTCATCATCAAAATCTAAATATAATGATGGAAATAATTAAAAAAATAATAATTTAAATAATAGTTCTATAAAAATAGTAAATGACGATTTTGTCTATTGCGATGTCTTTTAATGAAGGGCAAAAAGTTTAATCAACATTTGTAAAGGCCTTCACACTTCTAATATAATATAGATTAAGACACTATAATTAATAACTATCTTTTTATTTGCCCCACCACATTAATATTGGTGTTGAGAACAAAAATACGCAATGTATGATAATAATTCAGATCATACTTGTGGGGATCTTCTCGCTATAGCCTCAAAATCTCCCGAGTAAGGAATACTTGTGTGAGCAAGTACTCGTTTCTAAAGGTCAAAATTCCTTCATATCTAATTCCATGGAGGAGGAAGTAAATCATTATAACTACATTTTTAGGGTATAAAACCGCTACTCCAAAATATATAAGTATCTTTCTCTCTAAGTAATTGTAGAACTTTCCTTCTAGAAGACCAAGCCATTTTTACCAAAATCTTGTAGGATTTTACTTTTTCTGGTAGAAAACCGATTTTTCCCTTTCCAAATTTATTAATTATTGTAGCATTACAAACAAGTAATGTAATTACTTGTTTGTAATTAATTTTATTACATTTAGTTTATTGCAGGGCAAAATCGTTAATCCACTTTTGGAGTTAGGGAGCTTCTCTCTTTAGTATAAATTTTAGTTTCAGCGTACGCATTCGGTGTATGTTACTTCATATTAATAAGAATAGATTTTAAGAATTAGCATAAATAGTATTTTAAAGATGTTTGTATAATAATATAAGAATTTAGAAAGAAAAATTATAAATTTAAATTGATAAATGATTATGTTTAATATTATTATTTAATTAAAAGTTAATTAGTATAAGATTAATATATAAATATATCATGATATAACTTGAGCCAATATCGTAAATATAACATTTGATTGAAAGGTAAAAAGTCGCTCACTTTTACATGAGCACTTAAACGCATGCATTATATGTATATTTCATGTTACTACTAAAATTCTCTACATTACTAATAGTGATTAACATATTAACATTTAATATAAATATTAGCATTATAAAGACGCTATGAATACATAGTTATATAGTAGAGTAGAATATATAGTATACGTTAAAACCAATTAGCACTTATGAAATCATATTGTGACTTACCACCGGCTTGTTTCTGCATCGATAAATTGATATCATATCATAAATATAATTATTTATATGTAATTGGTCATTAAGGAATTGTTATGTCACTTAATTAAGAAAAACTCATCAAAATTAGTGGAAACAACTATAATGATTTGTATTAGGGTAGGCTATTTATATTATACTCTTCGCTGGTGTGCGATCATTCCTTGGATCCTATTACTGCCTGATGTTTTATGGTATGCTGTCTCTTTTTCAAATTGTATTTAAAAATCCAAACGTATGATTAATTTGCATTGCAAGTACGCCATTTAATGTGCAATTATTTCTTGAAAAGGTAAAATTTTGATCGCCTTTAAAATGTCTAAATATTAATATTTCTATATATTTTAAATAAGGATTTAATACATAAAATTAGTTAATTTAAAATTTAAAATATTAAAAAAATTATTAAATAATTATTTGAAAAATGACTTAAATACACTTCAACTTTGCTTGGAATTGTTATTATGATATTTTCAACTTCAGTGGATCCTATATCCCCTCTAAATTATTTTTAACTAAAAATTATTAAACCCCTAACTCGCTTAGTGACAAAAAATTATAATACACTCTTCGAGAGAGTAAAATAGAAAAATATAAAATCTCTATTTCATGATATTATTTTTTTTCCTTTTTCTCTTTCTTTCTCTCATTTCCTCTTTCTATCTTTTATTCGCCTTCTTCATTGTTTATCTTCGATGCCGCTCCATAACCGACACGGGTGACCTCTCGGCTTCGACTCAAACTTTCATAATCTAAAAGTAATAGTTTTTCTTCTCTAATTTTCTTCTCCTCTTTCTCTCTATCCTTTTATTCTTATCTTCTTCACCGCTCCATAACTGATTTCGGTGACTTGCTCGATATAATGAATCTCTCGTATTATTTTGAAATCATTCCACCTTCAATCCGATTATACTAGAAGCAAACTCCAAAATGTTTAATTCAATTTGCCGCCTTTATCCATCATTGAAGACCCAAATAAGTAATTTTTATTTTTGTCTTCCTTTTTTTCAAATTATACAACGAAACACTATATTTCTTGCCTAAATTCAATGAATCACATATAATTTAAAAATATGAGAATAAATTTAAAAAATTTTCACAACTCCTCTCACTGTTCATGCCCTCATTAATCATATATTTAATTATTTTGAAATCACAACAAACAATAATTTTTGACCCGATCATTCGAATAATTTTTTTTTTTGATAAAAGTAATCCATAAATGGATCTCCTCGGTAATTGAAATTAGTGATTGAGAAACGTTAGCTTCACTGGTGGTGAATTTTGAAAAAGAAGACGGCATAACAATAAGTAATAATAGTTGGATGAGAAGATGAAAGTATTGTTATATGTAAATCACAAGAAAAGTAAAAATAAATTTAAAAATAAAGAAAAGAAAGAAAAAGGAAAAGATTAAGAAGCTTTCAAACTTTTTTTTTAAAAAATATGAAATTTAGACGTGGGGCGTGTGCATATCACCCCTTTAATACAACTTGAGTATGACCTAACAGGGGGGTACCCCATACATACAAACATACATAGAAGATACATACATACATACATATATATATTCTTTTTGAAGTAATTCAAGGTGTTCATAGAATCTCCCGCAAAGTTGAAGCGTCAAACAATTTCAAGCAAGTTGAAGTGTGTTTTAAGCAATATTTATGTATATATGTTCTTTTTGAAGTAGTTCAAAAATGGTGTTCATAGGACCTCCGTAGTTGAGTCTGGTAACACCTACAAAGTTGAAGCAGCGTGTTTTGAAGAATATTTCCTAACTATTTTGCCGCATCAACTCGGCTTAAAAAAGTTATAATGGTGAATGACATTTTATTATCAGTCAGACGTTAAATATTTAGCAATAACTTAACTTTAAATTTTTTATTTTACAAATTTACAGATGATTTCACTAATTTATTTTCTCAATCTATGTATCTAGGCAAACACGTTCATATAAAATGAAACAAATAAAAATAGCATAGATTTCAATTCAAAGAGAGTGAATTATAAGAATACTCGACACTAAAAACAACTTAAGTATGTTGTATTCTATATTTTCTTTCCCTTTTCTCAATTATACAATTTGTATTAATGCAAACAAAGTTACACTCTTTAATTTATTTTCTAGCAACATGATTTGAAAAATTATGATGGATAATCATTTTAATAAAAAAAAAGGATGATATAAATTAATAAAATTATAATTAATTTGAAAGTGTTTAATATTAGGACTTTCATATACCTGAAATAAAAAAATATTTAAGAAAACAAAATTTTAGTCAAGTTAAAATATAAGAGTTCTTACATTTTATAAGTAAAGAGTTAATAACTATAACCACGCCGGCAAAACACATATTTTGATAACCCGTCCAACCATTCATATTTTAGTGGTTGCGTGAGTGACTTTTTAAATGGATAAAATTTGTTTGGCTCATATTCAACCCATAAAATATGAATATTCATGGGTAAAATATGGGTTATCTTAAGAGAGAATTTCATAAATGGACAACAATTTAGAAGAAAATAGGCTTAAGTAACAACATTTACTTATTTACATAAAATGACAATATTTTATGTGTCATGTGTTGTATTTAACATAGGTAAAACGTAACAAAATACAAATACAAAACTGAATGTGAGTGATTTAGATTATGTTTCAAATAAAAATTCAATACTACAAATCGCGCAAGTGGTACTATTATTCTACCTGCTCCCGTATTCTGGGTCCGACTTGCATGTTACATCACCAAATGCCCATCCCCGAGCCATTAATAATAGGATCTCTAATAAAGGACAAACACTTTATTTACCATAATAATTTGTGAAATAAAAATAAAAATAAAATGCAAATATAATTCGTAATAAAAACATACATATGTATTTGTATGTACTATTACAAGATGTATTTCTTTAAATTTAATAGTTTTCATTGATAAATACATAACCATCAAATACAACACGATTATATGTATTTGAAATCTATTTGTATATATAAAATACATACATGATTATGTATTTGAATGTATGAAAATAGAACTAATATATATTCCTGCTAAAATAAATATTTGCAAAGATACTCAAAATAAATATTGAATACTCAAAATAAAACCCTAAAATTCAAAAGAAGACACTATTGAAAAATTAAATATCTAAAAACATATAATACATAAATTATAAAATATACAAATATGATTTTCAAAATAAAAATAAACCTACTGAGATTTCAAAATATCATCAAGATTTGAATTCAATAAAAACTAAATATTTGCACGGTTTAAAGAAGATCTATTTTAAAATACAAAAAAATATATATTTAAATTAAAATAAATAGAAAATCACTTAATGAAACTTACTTTATTTAACAAGATTCAGAACAATAGCAAAATAAATTACAGAATCATGGAGCGCTTAATGGAGGAAAATAAGGGGTTGAAGACGAAGAACTATGGAGAGAGAGGAGAAGAAAAGGGTTTTGGGTGGATAGTTGCACCATGGAACACAATAAAAGTAAAAATACGAAGTAAAAAATAAAACATGACACATTAAATGAAATAAAGTCATTATGTGTAATTTTTTAAAACTATGGCCATTATATGTAAATTTTTGTACATAAATTTATGATATGTAATTAACTCTTATCTTAATTAATTATACTTTTAATTTTTATTCACTCAAATTTATGATATCACAAAAAATGCTATAACTTCCATTTCGTTTTATATTTTTTTTCTTTATAGTTGATCAAAAATCGAGGCCTGGCCGGATTGGAAGTCGAAGCCCAGGGTCCGTGTTAAGAGTCGGATTTTGAATCGCTTGTCGAATTTGGGATCGAAATTTGTGGCTGGAGATCATGCCCGGTCAGGCCGACCGTAGAGAGTCAGGTCTGCATGTCAAGAGTCCGATCTCGAATTTCAAGCCGAGGCCTAAGCCTGAGTAGGTGTTAGGGTCAAGCAGGTTAGGGTCGAGGTCGAGTTGAGGTTAAGGTCAAAGGTCTGGGTCAGATCAAGGTCGTGTCGATATCTGAGCCTGAGTCTAGGTCAAGATTCGTGGCCTGGGCCGAGAGTTGAGGCGGGGTCCGGACTGAGTTAGGGCAGAGGTTGGGGCCGTGGCTGGGAGGCCTGGATCGAGGTTGGAGTCAAAGCTCTGGATCTCGGGGTCAAGGCTGGTGAGTCGAATCTGGGAATTAAGGCTCTGGCTCAGGTCGGTGCTAGAGGTCAAGGTTTGTGGTCGAGGGATCAAGTCGAGAGTTGAGATCATGGCCGATTGGAGGTTGGAGTCAAGGGTCAAGACTGGCCTGGGTTTGAGGTCGAGGCCGAGAGCTCCAGCTCCGAAATCAAGGGTCGAGTTTGAGGCCTGGAGTCAAAATCGGTCGGGTCGTTCTTTGGGTCGAAGAGACTTAGGTCCTAAGCTCCGGGATCGTCAGAGAGTTCAGAGTCGAGATCGTGTCCCATGTGGGAGGTCTGACTTGCGTCCTAGATTAGTGTCGAGCTCGATATCATGAGTCAATTTTGGTAAATAGTTTGCCAACTTTATGTAGGATAGTCATTTTTTTTAAAATTCGAGAAAATAAGTCAATTTGCAAAACAAAATTCAAAACAAGTGAATTAACTAAAATGCGAAACTAAAATATTTTTCTTCATACCAAACACACCCTTATAAGTGATTTATAAATTTTTAAAATCATGTATTAGTATTGATATTTCTTAAAATTCATTAAGTACATTTTACTCCTAAATTGCACATTTCTTTACTTTAAAATCCAATGATAAATATTATTTCCCTTGTTATTACATATTTCTTTTTATATTGAAAAGTTATAGAAAACTTTGACTTTATGATACAATAAAACTAAATAAAGTATTTTCAATATTTTTCACTTTAGAAAGATCATAGTATTTCTCGATACTGAATTCTAAAATAGAGTATTATTTGAAAATACAACAACATGTCTTTACCCAACCCATTTTTACCCATTTGAAATATGAGCGGATATAAAAATATTACACATTTTATGTTGACTCATTTTCAAATCTGCCCAAATTTAAACCTACCCACCCATTTGACACCCTTAGCTATAACTTTAATTAATTTCAAACTAGTAAATATTAGAATAACAATTATTTGAAAAAAATAGTAAATCATAATTTTGTCTATTATAGAGTTTCAACAAGGGCAAGAAATTCAATCAACATTTGTCATAGTGTTAAAATAATTTTATCGGTATGGGACTCTCTTTTTAGTGGTTGTAATATAAGAAAGTAAAAGTAAAAGTAAATCAGGGAATATTATTCTGATATGTGAACTATTTGTTATTAATGTATGAGGATTTGGTGTTGAGAATAGCAGCCTGCATTGCATTTTTGGTTTAAAACCTAGCAGCTGCCTTAAATCATAAACCTAGCAGCTGCCTTAATTAGTTTGGAACTCAAAATCAGGTAACCTCTCAGTTCTTGTTCCTCACAAATAGTCACAATCAACAACTAATTAAATAGTACTTCAGCCTTCAGCATCCATCCGTTCAATCACACGCCTTGCTTCTTCCTCTGTACCTGCGACCACATTCCTAACCCTATCATTTTTTCACTTGAAAGTGAAATAGAAATTGTTTGAAACCTGTTCAATACAAGAAAATTATCAGCACACGCTAAAACAATCAAATCAATCTATCTATTTCTTCTGACTTTTTTGTATTGTTTCTCTCCCAAGACTAACATCTCCCAGCAGCAACAGCAACAACAACAAACAGGTACCACGTAATTTTGTCCACCAAAGTTTCGACATACGAGAAGATATCACCTAGTATTTTTGTACAACCTAAGATACCGCGATTTTCAACTCCACTTCATTGGACCAGGGTCACACTTTGGGTGCTCCTACATTTTTCTTTATCCATTCTCCTCTTTCATGTTTTTGCCATCAACTCTTCCCTGATTTTGGTTTTCATCATGGCCAACTTTTGGGGAATATAATCACGTAATACTTGCTACTTCTCAACCTGAATGGTCCAGCCATTCATTCCCCTGTTAAAATCCAACGAACTTTTTAACCATAATAGTCCATCTACTCTTGCAAGATTTAATTTTTAGTCTACTAATCATCGTTGTAAATATAGTCCATTAACTAAAATACTTCCTAACAGAATTGATCATCCATTAAATATGTTCCCCAAACTCAACGTAACCACTCATTCGAATTATCTTAAAGGTATTCCGGTAATATCTACTAAGCTGGTCACCTCACCACTGATAAGGTCGAGTATACCTAGTCCACCAAAAAAGTCCCTAGGTATGTTTTTCATATAATAAGGGTGAACTACAATACGGTAAACAATTAGACATCAAGTTATGGTACCAAAAATAGCTCCAAAATTACCAATGATATACTACATCCAAAAACCTAGGCAAAAATGACTTTTTTTCAATGGGTATGATTGGAATTTGTCAAAAACATACACGAGGGAATATACAAAATTTGAGGAAGATTGGAGGTGATTTGGACTGGTTTGGAGTCGAGAATCGCAGTTCAAATTGGGTTTAAAAAATTCTCTGCAACACATGTATCTAACGTAGTCACACACAGCAATACATGGATATACAAGGAATACACATTTGATATATATGAATACAAAGTGACATACGGAAGATACAGAATGAGATACATATCTCATCTTCCATGTTCATCACTACTTTGAATTTTCAATTCAAATCAATAATGTCAAATCTCCACCAGATCCTTCCAACATTGAGATTCAAACTCCTTAAGATATTCCAACATAATCCAATAACACCCAATTGAAACAAATCACAGTCACAATAAATTTGGAATTTTTAAGCAAAGCTCCAAGTTTCTTCAATAGCTTTAAATAGAACTTTAGCTCTGCCTCTTCACTTTCCAAATTATTTTGCTAAGCTACTGTAACAAAATACTCACATTTATGATATCCATTTATTTCTTCTACTTGAGTTTCTTTCATTAACTTGCAGCCCTGATCTCTTTCTATATAACAGTTTGCAATATTTTTGTGATAAATAATTGTCCAGACTTGATTCTGGATATGTATAGAATGTTGAATTATTGTTATGTTGTTGGCAGCTATTCTTAACCTTTTTTGCCCTAAGATTATTCGGAAGAATGGGCAAAAGCAAGAAGGTTACATATTTGTTGGTAGAACTGAAACAATGCCATCTCGCTGCAATACTACCTTGCTCTTAAGCTGAAAGTACACCAGGAGGTTTGTGGAAGAAATTGAAAAAACATGCTAAAAATTAAGGGAGTCCAATTGGCTACTATGAAGGATAAAAGAGGAGGGGGAGGTAGACTAAAGAGAGGAGAAACATACAAATAGCCAATTGGAATAGTAGTATTTTTGCTCTGAAATGCCAAACAGGGTAGTTTTCTCACATAATAATATCACAAAGTCCAAGTGTCTGACAAATATACTGAACTAAATTTTTTGCAGTACATATATATATATATATATATAAAATTTAAATTATAAAAGTTGAAAAAGTGGAGAAGAAAAAGAAGAAAAATCAACATGCAACCACTCCATCGATCCGGAGTGCCATTTTCAGCATTAGCTTCCTATCAGCAATATTTAGTATGGCAAAGTTATTTCCGAAGAAAACATTTTACTAAGGAAGTCATTTTCTCGTGTTTGGTTACTGAAATGTTTTCTTTTGCGTGATAACCAACTTCCCCATTTATAGGTGAAAGTAATTTTCTTCACAACTATTTTAACTTTTAATTTCATATTATTTGCTCCCACTAACACTTGGACATTATTATTAACCATTAAATTTTAACATTGATTGCACGATGGACATGGAGGTTTAATAGACACAGTGGATAGGAAACGCAAGAGGAGTCTTACTTTTGGATTTCGCAAGAGCCGGGTTGGTGGTAGCCAATTCGAGATTCCCAAAGGAGGGAAACTTGGTAACCTTCCGTAATATGGTGGCTAAGACTAAATAGACTATTCGCTCTCCTTAGGAAGGATGAAAAAGGTCTTTATAGAGACCTAGTAAAGTTATCCCAAGTGAGAATCTTACGACCCAACATAAACTCACTATGATGGGAATTTAGAGATCAAGAGAAGAGGATGAAGTGGGTTGTGATGACGAACTAAGGATAAGATGGGGTAGCTTGACTACGATCATTGCTCAGAGATAGGGGAAAAAGTTGATGGTTATAGGGGCTTGGAGGAGCAGGTAGATAAGGTGATGTGAAATAGGACTTTAATTGTATTAAGGAAGCAAATAGAGAGGTGTCAGTCTCAAGAGGTAGATCGTGGAGGTTGAGGGACCGGTGGTGGAATGGCGGTTCAAGGGAAGGTGGAGGCTAAAAAGGTATGATGCGGTTGGTGGGAAAGCAAGGAAGAATAGGAAAACGGATGAGTAGGGAAAGGCATAAGGTAGAAGAAGGGAGGCTAAGTGAAGCATTACGATGGCTAAGATCGCAGCTTTGAACGCCCGTATGTGGAATTAGAGGACAAACGAAGAGGATAAGAAGTTGTAATGTGCTAGCCAAGGCAAGAGAAAAGAGGGCTCGTGACATGGACCGAGTGAAGTGCATCAAGGACGATGACGACAAAGTACTAATGGAGACACTCATTCGACAAATATGGCACCGTACTTCCACAAACTCTGAACGAAGAGGAGATAAACGATCGCGGCTAGGGCCTGGGCACTCAGACACTTTGGATGTTGTGGGTGTATTAAGACTGGAGGAGGTGGAGAGTGCTATTCGTAGGATGTGTAAGGGAAGAGCAACCGGGCGTACGAGATTTCGATGGAATTTTTGAAGAATGCGGCGAGTAGGCTTAGAGTAGCTAACCGGTTGTTTAATGTTATTTTTGGGACGACGAGGATGTGCAAAGAATGGAGGGAGAGTGGTAATGATTCCATTGTACAAGAACAAAGGGGTGACATCTCGCACTGCAACAATTATAAGGGTATCAAGCCGCTAAGCCACACTATGAGAGTTTGGGATAGGATGGCCGAGATGAAGGTGAGGAGGGGTGTAGCTATTTCCAAAACCAATGGATTTCATGCTGGGATGCTCAACCATGTGTCATTTACCCGATAAGGCGACCGGTGGAGAAGTACAGAGAGAGGAAGGATTCACACATGGTGTTTATCGACATAGAAAAGGCTTACGATAAAGTGCCAAGGGAGGTGCTATGGAGACGCTTGAAGGTTGATGTGTACTTGTGGGAGTATACCTGGGTGATCGAGGCATGTACAATGGAGCCAAGACCTGTGTAAGGACAATAGAGGAGACTCAAAGCACTTTCCAAATTGACGGGTTGCACTGTGGGTCGGTCTTAGCCCGTTTTTATTTGCCGTGGTGATGGATACATTGACGCCACAACTAAGGAGAGGTCATGGTGTACGTTATTTGCGTATGATATAGTTCGATTGATAATACTCGCGATGGAGTTAACGCTAAGCTGTAGGTTTGGAGATCTGACCCTAGAGCCTAAAGGGTTCCTTGATTGAGAGGTCCTAAGAATACTTGGAGATCAAGTTCAGTAACGTAACACATGAGGCAGATGAGGAAGTTAGACTCTGATACACAAAGCCATTCAAAAAAAAAAGTTTCAAATATCTCGTTTATTATCTAAGGAAATGGGGAGATTGACGAGGATGTCACTCACCATATTGGTGCGTGGATGGATGAAATGGAGGCTTACGGGCCCTGAGTCTTGTGTGAATAAGAAGGTGCCACCAAAGCTTAAAGGCAGTTTTACGTGAGTGGTAATTAGACCGACCAGGCCGTAGGGGACTCCGGGAGTATTGACCCCGCTCAAGCATTCTCATGTTCAAAAGTTGAAAGTTGTAGAACGAGATGCCGCGATGAATGTGTGGGCATACTAGAAGAGATAGGATTAAAAATGAAGATAGCCTGGATAAGACGTGAGCAGCATTGGTGGGGAGCAAGATGCGAAAAGTGAGACTGAGATGGTTCTGGGCCTGGAAGAGGATGTCCGAATGCCCCAAAGGCAGTAGGCATGAGAGGTTAGGCATGGATGGTTTTAGGAGAGGTAGAGGTAAACCGAAAAGTATTGGAGGGAGAGGTGATTACACACAACATGCCGCAGCTTCAACTTTCCCAGGACAGACCTAGACAGAGATTGTCGAGGACACGACAAGATGTAAGGTGTGCGCCGTCCTGTTACTAGTCCATACTCGTAGTTGTAGCATTGCCTCAATAGTTTTTTTCCTTCAATTTACTACTATATTACTCGTTGTAGCTATCGCCTTGATACCTTCATACTTTTGTTACCATCTCGCTTTATTTCTTGTACTTCTATTGCTTTTATCTGGATTGCTTTGGACGATCAATTGAGCGAGGGTATCGGATACCAATCTTTCTACCTCTCGGTGGAGGTAAGGTCTCGCACACTCGACCCTCTCCAAACCCCAATTTTCGAGATTATAATAGGTTTGTTGTTGTTTGTTGTATTAAATTTAAAAATTTTAAAAAAACAAAAAAAACATTTGAGATAGTCAGTTATATGAAATTGGAAATTAAATTATGATTGAAATAAAAAGTGATAGAAAAAATATTTTTAAAAAGAAATATTTTCTAGAAAACATTTTTCATGGAGAATTACTTCCGCCATACCAAACATACATTAAGTGTTGATTTTACTTGTTAGCTTTCATAAAAACAATAAAATATTAAGAAAATAAACCTGACCTACCACATAGTTGGATCATGAGATGAGAATTATCCATAACTATAAAAGGAACAATAGTAGATTCTAAAACAATGTGAGATACCTAACAAGCCCAACATGCTGAGGTCTGGACAACTAAAACATACATAACATTATATATGGTCCAACTCCAATATTGGGAAACACAACTGCTGTAATGGGAGAGGCTCCAATATCATGTTAAGAAAATGGAGTTAATTCCACCAGATAGCCAGTTTCTACACTACTATGCTTGCTAAATTCAGTTTTTCTAAAAATCGTATAACTGATAGTCCGTGTTAACAAACTTCAGACAAAAGCTTGTCTGACACTTGTTTTTTCCCCTACTTCTCCTTCTCCTTCCTTTTCTTCTTTTTTATTCAAATATTAGTAATTTGTATGTTGTGCACTCTTGGGTCTCTTCAGGCAACTAGCTGCCACTCTTTTCCTCTTTTTGTAGTTGCTCTAATAAACACTTAGAATCCAATAAGAACTGTACTCCTATTTTGCGTCAAACTTTTAGCTAATTATATCCACTGGTTTTTCATATTCAGGTTGCTAACATGATCAAATTCCTGGTTGATGGTTTAATAAACCACCCAGCCATTCTCAAGATCGATAGACCATCCATACAATTTTTCACAACTCTAATTCTTTTACGAGTGAAGTACCTTGTTCCCATTAAATCAGAGGACCTGGAAGATGATGAGGGAAAGATGGTTTATATATGCCCCAATCATTAGTTCACCGCTTTATTATGGATAACCTGCTCAGCTAAGTTTCAGACAGTTCCAGACATACATATCTCAAACTTCAGACGTTGGTAGTTCAAACTTCAGACATACATGTTTGAAGTTTGGAGGCTTTCTAAACCAAACTTCAAATGTGTATGTTGGAACTTCTGACACTTGAAGTCTGAGACTTCCAAGCCAAATTTCAGACGATATGCCTGAAGTTTGAATGTGCACAAAGAAATACCTATACTTCAGGCAAATTTTATAACTTCGATCGCAGATTTTTTGCAACGTCAGTCCTGTATGGAAATTGATTCTAAAATAGCTAAACTTACAAAAATTTATACACTGCAGCTATGACTTTAATGGGAGTGCCAAAATCAGTTATCTGTGCACTTCCCCTAGATAAATGGACCTTGGGCCTAGGGGCGAATTCTATAGCTAAAATTTGTAAGTACGTGAACCCGTGGTCTCTTTGTAAAGCTAGGTATTTTATGTATATATTTTTTGAAAATTGGTATAATATTATCTCGCTTGCATCCATCCTACAAGAAGACTAAATGGTGCACTTGGTTGAATATTGAGTCATTTACCTGGAGGACCAAGGATGGAATTCTCACTTGATATATTTTGCCTTTATTTTTTAATGATGCACTCCATATTCTAGAAATCCTAGATTCTTCGTTAGGGCTAAATCTACCTCAAAAGCTAGCTTATGAGTGATGTATCATCCAAGACCATATAAGAAAATAATAACCCATTTCCTCAACTATGTAGGACATTCTAACAAGAAAATACACATTTATTCCATAGGTAAAACACTTACACTAATCATATGACCAGAAAAGAAACTTGGAGACTAGATTAGCTAAACCTTTAAGCTGGTAGACTAAAAACAATGGATCAAAATTTCCTCGCAAGTAAGTCATAAGAGAGGTTTCATTTGGTTTTGATGAATATTTACTAGATATAATCCATTTCTGTCAGAAAGTTGAACAGTTTACAGGACTAGATTTGCTAACAACAATAATTGACGGAAAGAAATAAAATTGTATAATTATTAGATAATTTTGAAGAAAAACTCAATGAATGAGAACAAACATTTTCCCAATAAGAGCTAATTGTGTGCATGAGATGAGTTGATAGTTCACCATAAAACCCAAAAATAAAAATTGAAAAACCTTTTAGATGATCCATGTAAGCACTATTATCAATAATATCAATGATGCAATATGTTATGCTGTAGAGGGCACATGCTCACTCGCCAGACGTTAGCCCGGACGCATAACATGAGCTAGCACTTCTACATTGATCAGACTCTTAGATGAATTCTCTAGTTCTGTGTACAAAACACATGATTTGAGGCGGAGGAAATCTCCAACATCAACCTGCATCAGCAGATCAAGACTTGAATCTCAGCAACATATTTATATTTGAGCGCAGAAACTTAGCTTGAAGGATACTTCTTTTTTGCTTATAATGAATGGTCTGTAATGAAAGATACACCTTTCTCTGTTTTTCCTTAGTTCCTGGGGATTGCTTGAGTAATTTTTCAAGTTTGAATATTACCAATGACTACATTAACTACATTCTCAACATATCCAGCCCAGCACCCCCCTCCGTTCTCGGAAAAGAGAGCAAACTATTACAAGTTAAAAATATTTAATCAAATATTGTAAATAGTTTTGTACCATTAATCAAACAATGCTAGATGTCATGGAAGTTAATCAATGATGAAACTTGTTTTTGCAAGTGTGAGATGGATAGGCAAGATTATATTCACCTTCAGTTTTCTGCCAAGAAGAATGACCAAGGTGTAGAACTAACACAATGCCAATTCAAAATTTGACCCATGAAGCCTAGTCAAGCTGACTAAGTATACGTAGTATAGGGGATTAAAGATTTGACAATATCAGACTTAATATAGAAACTTAATACACTCAGTAATTTAGATGATCATGCAGCTGTAGATTAAAACTATTTTTTCTTGGTTTTATGCATTAGGTTGAAAATGACACTAAGTTCAGTGCAAAATCATTTAAATTAACATTACATACTATTCTGTTCAATTTTCTGTGGCGGAATTTGGAGTGCTGAGGTCAAACTACTTAATTTCTGGTGTAAATTAGATTATTCAAGTTCTTTGAAATAAAATTTACGTATTTGGAGATTATATAAAAGGTCGTATAAGTCATAATAATTAAATAATTCAAAACAATCAAATATAATATTGAAAATATTGTGGTCAAAGGAGAACCTGTTTGACTCTCTACATAGTAATAGTGACACATAAAATGGAACAAAGATATTATTTAATTTGATTAACAAACATATTAAGGGGGAAAGTCTTATGACTAAGGAAACTAAGCTCCCTTCGGAAACTTGGTTTGATTGGGTGGAGGTGGCGAAATCGGTCAATCAGGAGAATGGTGTTGGAGCAGGGAGCGTTGCTGTGGCTTTGCAATAGACTTAAGGAAGCTTCTGTTAATATAGGGAAGAACTTCAAATCCTGGAGGTGCAGGTATAGACTTACATTTGTTGCTCCCAAAAGTTCAATAAATATGGTGGTTCATCTCAATGATCACAGTGAAGAGGCAGAATAGAACAATGATTATACTTCCAGAAAATGCATTCAATGAGGAATGGATAGTCTGGTGATAAAGTGGAGACTTTTATTAACAGAAAGAAAGAGAGGTTGAAGTAATAATTACAACAGGGGAGACCTCAACAAATACATTTAAGGGGAAGGAAATTACAAAGAGGCATTCCACAAAAGTTAATAAGACCCAGAAGGAACCAGGAGTCTGAGTAAAGAGCAGCTCTGATGGTGTCACAGCGAAAAGGGAGAAATGACCTCCTTCATCGATGTCTTGTTGGTAGATTCTCTGGGTGGAGAAGAGGCACCAACGCTAAATGAAGTCAGGAGTTGGGTGCAACAGATCTGAAAGGGAGCTCCTAACACTCAGGTGTACGATATGAACGGGTTCTACTTCCTTTTTGAATTCCAAACTAGGAAGATTGCAGAGCATATTCTCATTGGGGAATGGAGACGTCAGGGACTGGGGTTTGAAATAGACTGGCGGTCGCCAATTGGGGAAGGGGCTTTCCATGACCATACTTCCTTCGATTGATTCTGGATGGGTGTGTGCTAGGGCTACCACTACACTTATGGAACAAGGAGGTCATGAAGAAGATCGGGGATGACTGTGGCGGTTGTCTGGAAAACGAGAAGAAACAGAATGAAGAACCATCTGAGATGGGCGAGATCAGGAGTTCGGCGTCCGAGAGTGAATATCCTTCAAAGATTGAGATCGCAGATTTAGATTTAATCTATTCTCTTCCTATTTGGTGTGAAACTCCGGTGACTTACAGATCGGTGCAAAGGTTGCACCCTCCTTTCGAGGTGACAGCCATGAGATAGCAAGTAAAGCAGAGGACAGCTGTACTTCTGCAGACCATAGAGCTATCCATCGTAACAGGGGTAAAAGAAAAAAGGAAGAGAGGGTCACACAGACTGATACTTACAAGGAAAGGGAAATTGGATCTGAAGGGAAGCACATGGACAGAGGGGAAAGGGCCCACCTGGATCAGGCTATTTTAAGGACACCGAGTGGGCCTCTTTGAACTTTTAGAGAAAGAGGCTCTTTCATTTATAGACCTAATGGGCCCCTTCTTTAAAAAAGCCCATTAGTTTCACAAAACCTTTCTGTCAATCAAAAAGCCTTATGCTGGAGAATTATTTTGAACACTCTATTTTGGGTGGTGATCTAGACTTCTGCATGAGAATGGCAGGAAGCCCCAAAAACTCTCAAAACTCTTCTTGGAAGGCACCTTGCAGATCGAAATTTATATGGAGAAAAGGGACAGCGCCAGTGACAACACCATAAGAAATGACATGGTGGGAGGGCAGCAGAAGATATGGATTCTAGAGAGAATCAGTTGACTATCTTTATGAGCCCAGACCACTGGCAGTAGATGACAACATTACGGAGGAAGACCTCAATCAAAGCAAGCCACTGAGGTTCCATGTACTGGCTGACTGGGAAATTGAGTCAATTGTCTGGGTGGTATAAGGGGATACGAAAAAGAGTTCTATTCGTTGGGATTATGAAGCTGAGAGAAGCAGTCCTGGGGAGGGACAGACCAGGCAGGGACAAAACAGAAATGCCAATAAGAAAGCAATACTCCAAAGGAACTGAGGAACCTTATATTCAATATGAAATTCAAAGATGGTGAACCAAGGATTAGAGGGAGAAGCCCCTTTCCATCATGGAATGAGGGTAAAGATAGTGTCTTGGAATGTTCAAGCCTAAACAACGGGAAAAGGGATTTAAAGGAAACTCCATAATCAATGGGAGCCAAATACTTATATTTTACTGGAAACCAAGCTGGACGGAAATGTTAGTAACCAAATACAATATTTGGAATAACAGATGGGTGGGAGAGGTACACTTAGAGGTTGTGGGAGCTAGTGGAGGGATCCAAATTATGCGGGATAACAGATTTGGGAAGGAAGTTGGCAGAGACGGGCAGCAATGCATTTCCTGTAAATTATCCAGTCAAATCCAAGATTTCACTTGGTTTTTGACCGTTGCTTATGCTAAATGTAAGAGACTGGATAGGCGAGAGCTTTGATGTGAGTTGGGAGCAATGAGAAGTCTATGTGAAGGACCCTGGATAGTGGAAGGTGACTTCAATGTTGTTAGATATCCTTCAGAAAGAACAAATTGTGCAAGAATTAATGGAGCTATGTCTGAATTCTCAGAATGTATTGAGGATTTGAAACTTATGTGATCCTCCTTTTATTTTGGAGGATCTTATACTTGGAAAAGAGGGGAGAATCATCTAACTGCCTCCAGAATTATACAGAATCTAGTACTCTTCTCAATGGGAGGAGTTGTTTACCTTTATTAAACAGTCCACATTACCTAAATTGTGATCTGATCACAACCCAATCCTTCTGACATGTGGAGATTTGAGTTTCAAGAAAACTTACATCAAATTTGAGAATTGGTGGATGGGAGTTGAAGGCTTACAAAGGAGAAGGTGAAACTATGGTGGCAGTCTTTTGCCAAGTGTTAAGGGCTCCAAGTTTTGTGTTAGCTGGTAGTTGAAAACTTTTGAAAGGTAAAGCTTTTGAAGGAAGGGGGCAAGAACAACAAGAACAACTGGAAGGAACAGAAGGAAGAAATTTTCGGCCAATTGACCGAGTGGGATATTATTCAAGAACAAAGAAGTCTGACAGATGATGAACTAATACATAAGACAAATTTGGCAGTCTCCTTTGAACAATTGGCCAGAAATGAAGAAATGGGTTGGAGACAAAGATCTAGAATACAAAGGTTGAAACATGGGGACAAGAACACCAAAATTCTTCCATAGGGCAGCTTACTATTCACTTCAAGATTCAACTGCATAGAATCTCTTTAAGGTAGATGGAAGCAATACCACTCCGATCCTAGTATAATCAAAGCTTTTATCAAAAGTTATACAGGGAAACAGAGGAATGGAGACCAGAACTACAACTACGGGGTTTTCATGCACTGGTTGGAGGAACGGATAGAATTACAGAGACCTTTTTTGATGAGGAAGAGATTTTGGGCATCAAGCTATAAAAAGGTGGAAAAGCCCCGTCCACATGGTTTCCATGTCATTCTACCTTTCATTTTGGGAGGTAATGAAAGAGGATATCATCAGGGTCTTCAAGGACTTCCATACCCAACTGTACATTGCAGAGAAGCTTCAATGCTACTTTTGTGGCACTTATCCCCAAGAAAGCAGTATCCGACTTGAAACACTTAGACCAATAAGTCTCGACCACGTGAATTTATAAGGTTTTGGCAGAAAGGATAAAGAAGGTCATAGACAAGCTAGTCAACAAACATCATATGACATCTATAAAAGGGAGACAATAATGGATGCTTCTTATTGCAAGTGAATATGTTGACTCTAGACTCGAAAGGGATCCTGCAATGTGCAAGCTGGACATTGAAAAGGATTATGATCATGTAAACTGGAAGTATTTGTTGAACGCCTTGAAACAAAATGGGGTTTTCGAGATAGGTGGATAGGGTGGATCAATTTCTGCATCAGCACTAAGCCAGGTTTCTATACTTGTAAACAGTGAACCAATGGGTTTCTTCCCATCAGAAAGGGGAATTAGACGTGGGAGATCCTTTTATCACCCTTTTCTGTTTATTCTGGCAATGAAAGGTTTTGACAGTTTGACGAGGATAGCTATAGAAAACAGATGAATCAAAGGCTTCTAGATTAATGGAAATAATGGTGAATTTAAAGAAATTTGTCATTTATTATATGCACATGACACAGTCATCCTCTGTGAACCCCAGGAGAAGCAGATAAGATTCATCAAAACAATCTTAATCTTCTTTGAAGCTACCACAGGTCTTAAAGTGAATTGGGGAAAAAGCAATCTGTTTTCTATCAAGGTGGTGGCCAATATTCAGATTCTGGCAGATATCCTGGGTTGCAAAGTGGACAATATGCCTGCTGTTTATTTGGCATGCCATTGGCCAACAGGCACAAGGATGTGGAGATATGGAACAACATAGTGGAAAAGACAGAAAAGAGACTAGCCAGATGGAAGACACAACATTTATCTCTGGGGGGAAGACACATATTAATTAACTCAGTCCTAGATGCTCTTCCTACATATGTAATGTCCCTATTCCCATTACCATCAAAAGGTGTTGAAGAAACTAGACAAGAGAA
Source organism: Datura stramonium (assembly GCA_018107945.1). NCBI lineage: Eukaryota > Viridiplantae > Streptophyta > Magnoliopsida > Solanales > Solanaceae > Datura > Datura stramonium. The sequence goes on from JACEIK010005251.1 coordinate 51,841, forward strand.
ATTTTCTGATGCAAAGAGCCAAAGGATATAACCTAGTCAAATATAACTATGAGGAACAAAGATAGAGGAGGCCTGGGTATTAGAGATTTGAGGAAGCATAACAATAGCATGAAGTGGTTGTGGAGATATAATAAGGAGGGGCAAGCACTTCGGAAGGAAATGATCAAATGCAAATATGGAGAAAATGGAAATTGGTGCAGCAATGTCGAAGACTGACACTTATGGAGTTGGGGTATGTGTTAAGAAATGGATCTCGGCCCTGCACTCAACTCCAAAGCTAGCTTATGAGGGGAAGATTGCCCAAGTCCATATAAGGAGACCACCCATCTCATTAACCACCGATATGAGACTTTTTCATTCTTGAACACTCCCACTTCACGCCCGTGACTGACATCTCGGGTGCGTGGGCAATTTTAATTTGGGAGCCCAATATCTAGTGAGATGGGTCCCGCTCCGATACCATGTTAGAAATGGATCTTGGACCTAACTCAACCCCAAAAGCTTAGCTTATGAGGGGAGGAATGCCCAAGTCTATATAAGAAACCACACGTCTCATTAACCACCAATGTGGGACTTTTTCATTCTTGAACAAGATGGAGAGCTATAAGAAATTTGTGGCCAATTCTAGAGGCCACATGCATATAAAGGTGGAGATGGTAAGAGTACCAAATTCTGGAGGATATTTGGATTAATTAGAGGCCTCCAAGGACTCTTATCCAGATTTGTTCCTATTATGTAACAATGCTGGGAGGCTTCTGGGTCAGTGAATGTTGGACAGCTCAAGGATGGGACCTACCCTTTAGAAGATTTTTGAATGATCGAGAAGTGGAGAGAGTAGCCAAACTATTAGAAGAAATTGGAGTTTTTCCAGGTACCAACTGAACCAAATTCTGTGAGATGGTCACACAGTGAGGATGGCATCTTCACTGTTGGCCCTTATGGAGAAAGGTGTGGAGAAATTCAGCACCAACCAAAATCAAATGTTTTACATGGTTAGTTGTTAGAAGAGCATGCCTGACACATGAAGTTCTAAAGAAGAAAGGAATGACCATAGTTTCTTGGTGCTCACTTTGTGGGAAGACAGAAGAGACCAACAATCATCTATTTTTGCATTGCAGCTTCACAGCTCAAATCTGGGCCATATTCCTCAACATTTCAGATACTAAATGGACTATACCTGAACACACTGCAGACTTGTTAAGTTGCTGGATTAGGAAAGGGGGCAGTAAGAGCCACAAGAGACTGCGGAGTTTAATCCCACACTGCATATGGTGGACAGTCTGATAAAAAGGAACAATAGAAATTTTGAAATATATCCAATTCCATTCACAAATGGTCAAGTGGAATTGTGTAGTATCTCTTTTGTGTAAAGAATTAGGCCTTAGAGGATTCAGAAACAGCTTATAATAGAATTTCTAGAGCTTTGTAGTTTTTCTTTCAGTTTTAAAGGTCCTGGCATTTCTTAATGCTGAAGAATATTAATATTACCAATTTTTTTTTAAAAAAAAAAAAAATCATATTTTAGGAAAGATTGGACCTTCAGAGGAGAAAGAATGAACAGCTATTAGCACGAAACAGAAATTGAATTGCCAGAGCTTTGTTTGTCATGTAATTTTTTGCTGGATTTACAATCAAAGTTATTGTTTGTACAACTTCCCCTCAATCTTCCAAATCAGAACCAAGAGAATTGCAATGTAAAGAATCGTGTGACTATATGCTAAAAGGTAATCATCAAACTCACAGGTTTCAAGAAATCAACATGATCAACTTCCACAAAGCAAGGTGCACTGCCTGCAAATGCATAAGTTGCTTGCATAAGCCAGCTCAAAAGCTCTCCCGCATCAAGAATCCTCCAAAGATTCGACCATGGATGTTTCTCAGCTGTTGTGGCTGGCAAATCAAAGAGTTCTGAAGACATGTATCTTTTATTAAAATGCTGTCTCTATCTGCTAAAGAAGTATATCACAAAAGATTCGGCTCTCAGCCAACAATTCATTTAGCCTATTCACTTCGGCCACCCTGAATTTCCTTCTTCTGTTCTCCTTTTTATCTTTCTAATTTTGCTTCTTTCTTCTGCTTCTTCCCAGAGAAGCTTTTCTTTTTCCGTTTCAGGAGAAATCTGATTAATTGGAGCTGATTTTCCGGTCTTAGGAATCTCACAAAAGTGAAGTTTGCAGTTAGAGCTAATGACTCCGATGTACTGGAAGCTTCTGCAAGAACATATTCTGTGTCAGAGGACCCAGCAACCACCAAATACGAAGGCTGTGCATGAGCACATGAGATAGAAAGCTATGAAAACTCGGCCTTCAGTGAAGAAGTTTGCCCATAAAAATACTCTGAGAAACTTAGCTTCCCAGGAATATCTTGTATCACAATCAAGAAGTTTTTATTAAATTTCCAGAAATCATAAAAGCTGGAAGGTATGCATTCTGTTTTTGATTACTGCATTTTCCATTAAAATGTGGAATTGTGAAACAAACTACTTATTTATGAATACCACAGTGCTTTGAGAGTGAACGGCACAAAATAAGGACAAGCTATATGGTGTTTTAAGCGAAAAGCGAATCACACACTTCTTCAAAGTAAAGGACACGATTTATGGAAAATATATATGACTTTAGTACTTATAACAGCGAATTGCTATTGAACTAACTAATAGTTAGCTTCTAGTATATAATAATCAAAATACTAGTCCAACAAATTAAACATCAGTAAATGTAACTTCAACAAGGCCAGAGCAAGATAACATCAATCTCAAAATTGACTTTCACTCAGTTAATCAATTATAAAATGGAATTGTTGGCACCATTTAGGCTTAAATTTAATTTTAATAATTCACTAAGAGAGTAAAACTGAGAGGGAGAAAAAAAGACAAGCCTAAAATCAGAATAAGCGGAAGAAGACTTACCCAATTTACCAGGATTAAAAGAAAGATATAGTATTAAGTGAAAGATGAAGAAAGAAGCAATAAAAAAAAAAGTAAAAGAACAGTAGTAGTAGAAGAAGAGGAGGCGTTAAAACTCGTGTGAAATAGTAAAAACAAGGACGATAAAGAGAACAGTGAAAATGTACATGGAGTAGGCCTAGTACTCTAAATAACACAAGGCTCTTTTTTCGCCTCCTTTTCTTTTACCTTTTCATCTTTTAGAGTGATACACAGAATTAACCATTGAGATCAATTTATGTCTCACTGCATGAGTTCTCACTTCTCCAATAACCCCTTGTATCATAACCCTCCATCACTAAGGGGATGAAGCAATGACTTTTAACAACAATGAGATATCAATTACAACAATAACCAAGAATGACACACAACATAGCATTTGTAACTTACAAGTAAAAAGGCATTTTCTTCCAAAGGAAAGCCTACACAGGAAGGTCAGTCATGTATGAATTGGTTTACAAAATTGATACTCCTAATGCAGTTCATCAAAATAGCTAAAAATGTAAAATAATTGCTGACAACCTGGTCAAACCAAAATAATAATTTCATACTTCTTCTTCTTCTTTTATTTTGAATAAAGCTTAAAGACAATCACACTTATGCTGCACTTTTAAAAAGTCAGTACCCCTAGATGCACCAAAAATCCAGGATATAATTAATATGCAAGCACATGAACCAAATGAAACATATCAAAAAAAGGAACGAGCAAAATTGAACTTTATATGTTACAACTATAAAGCTCGGGGAAATAGTACTTTTATCCTATATATGATATTTGCAACTGAAACTCATGCACCTCCAATATGGAGAAGATAGCCAGCCTGGTTCCAGCATGCCACTCCAGATCCTCTAGCTCGAGTGAATAGCCCCATGAAGGAATTCCAAGTAAACTGCTATACAACTGCTGTAGCCCTAGTGTCTTTAAACTCAAATTGTCGATTTGAAAGCGCAAACATTATCAAAATTTGATTTTGAATAGTATTCTGGAATCCTCTTGTCGAGGAGAATCTGTTGGTGATCATGGTTCGGGAATTCTGTCACATGGACCAGAGTTGACTTTTTGGGTCAACTATTTGACCACGAGTTTGACTTGCTCTAAAATTTAAAAGAATATTCATCTAGAGATTTTTGATCATTCTAAATCTGTTTTTGTTTAGTTTGAGGTGATCCAGAGACCCGAGAGCATAGTTTTGATTTGAGTCAAAATGGTGCTGAGTTGTGAATTCAAGGTAAGTGAGACTTTAAGCTTTGCGTACTTGCTTTTCAAATCCGTTTTAAAAATGTGTTTTGTCCGCCCGGGGTCCATGTGTTGGGACCTAGATGCGGTGCTTGGAAATTCCAGGTCTTTGAGGCTAACCGCATACTTTATGTTCAAGGATACTAAAACTCTCTTATAAAAATTGTTTTATAGAGGATACGACCGTGTGAGCCATGATGTTGGGGCATTTTGTATGCTTCTTGACAAAAGATGGGGCATTGTACATGCTTCCTAATATTTGACGATTGTGTATGGGCCGCCGTAAACTCGGGGTGTTGATTAATTGCTTTGCCATTTATAACAAGCCCTTTGTGTAAATTGTATTGAGATATATAATATTATTGATAACAATTGTTTGAACTCTTGCTGGAAATTATATTATGATATAATTCTTATGCATAATATATTTTTTGTGCTTGTGATGCATTTGTATTTTCTATCACTTGTTCCAAGGGCATTTAAAGTGGCGGATCGAGGATCTTATTGGATTATATTTACGTATAACTCAATCCTTACCTGCATGTCCATGCAGATACTGTTGGTAACAACAAAGCTAGTTAGTGACGAGTGCGTTGGAATTGATCCCGTTGTTAAGGTGAGCCACCGTGACCGTTCGTGGAGGTTTCTAAAAGAGTCTTTATCATTTATTTATCGATGGTTCCTTGTTGGATTTCCATACATATAAGTCTTTTGTAGTTCACTTATATGCTCCATAGTCTAGTGTGGATCTCAGGGGATTTGGGCAAGAGTTTAAAATTAATAATTTGAGATTTTAATAGTTCTCAATTAATTATCATATTATTTGAATTCGTATTTAATTTATTAAGTGCTAAAATTAATACAGATATGAAAATTGGGTTTGCTTGTCCGGTGGTGTGTGCTAGGTGTCAATCACGTCTAGAGGGTAATTTGAGACGTGACAAAGTCATTGCTATAGAAAACCTTTACCTACTACTAATGACTACATTGACGGTGCAACACTGGAACTTCTGCTTGTCATCATGACAATAATGGGTGCCTAAAGAGAGAACTTCGCACTCCCCAGTGCACAATAAAATGGATGCAACAGAGAACCATGATGAACTCCTATGAGACAAGGAAAGATAAAGGGTCAGAAATGAGAATTGAGACGTTACCATCAGGGATAACAGTGTTATTATCTGTGAGAAGCATAAAAGGGAAATATTAAGATGTATCTACATTATACACTGAGGTCTGTGTTCAACATCAGCCAGTGAAGGTCTTAAAGGTAAATATTTGCAAGCTGATGATTTACCACAAATTTTGTAATGATATCTCTTGAGAGTATCTTTTTGTGATAAATGACAGTCAATTTCAATGTGCTTATTCCTCCCATGAAATACTGGATTTGACAAAATATAACTGTGGTTGGCTAATGGCAACAGTCCATCACAGAGATGGGCATTACAAGTTCTTACAGGCATAATCATATGGAACATATGGAAAGAAATATGTAAAAGTGATGCCAAGATGTCCTCTAACAAAATCATATTTCAAAAAAACAGCAGCTCATTATGATTGCTCACAAACTGTTTCCAAATATACCTCCTTTAATGCAATGGGAACGTTTCTACAAACTTTTGAGATGGAAAACCTGATTTCTGTCATAGTTAATAGATGGATGTTCAAAAGACAACCCTGACCTAGTGGGAGGTGGAATCATTATGGGCAGGAAAACAATAGCTGCATATGCAATTCCTTGAGAAATGAGACTAAAACATGGCTGAGAGGGCTCTTACAGGAATTGACTGTTCTACAGAAAAAGGATCAAAAAATTGGAAGTGGAAAGTGACCCAAAATTGTTGATTGACTGGATTTTGATAAAGTTAATTCATGGAACATGGTGAATACAGTGATGGAGATTAGAAGCTAGTTGAATTTAATTGACAATTGGAAGGCACAACATTGTTTCAAGAGAAGGTAACAGAGTGGCAAATAGGTTATCAAACTGGGACCAAGTGCAAAAGCTCACATGGATTATAGACTACCTGCAACTTCCCAAACAGAATAAAAGGAGAGTTAAACATGGATAGATTACAATTTCAATCTTTACAATGAAGCATCTGGAGAATTCCTTTGCTTGGATAGAAACATGTATGTAATGTATCTTTTTGATGTTCCTTGATATTTATAATCATGTATTCTCAACATAGTTTGACATTTTGGGATAATATGTATAGAATGGAGCTTGTTCCATTCTGCAGGTGCAGGAGTTTTATCTCCTTTGTCTTGTACTTTGTTGATATCATTACATTCTCATCCATACTCTAAGCAGAAGAGATGGATGCTTTAACCAAAAAACACACACACATATATATATATATATTAAAGAACTATAAGTATCTCCCAAGTGTTCCCTAGTGAATCTATACCACTTGCATTTAGACTTTGGCCTTGTGTCTAGAGTTCGGTAATTGCAAACCATTCCTGAATTTTCTATGTGGCTCAATAAAATCAACTCAACTGGGTACAATTAATTCTTCCATCGCTCCCTTTAAGACATTTCAATCATGAATTTCTTCAACAAAAAAGCAGATATTAAGAACAGAGAAACCAACAACAAGATACCCGTGTAATCCCACAAATGGGGTCTAGGGAGGATAAGATGTACCCTACATTCCTACCTTGTGTAGGTAGAGAGGCTATTTGTGATAGACCCTTCGCTCAAATAAAGAATTCCAAAGCAGTGAAAACAGAGAAACCATAGCACCATAATATTATGAGTGGTTTCGCAAGTGTCTCAACACCCTTTTCACATGGGTCCAGATCCCTTCCCCCCCAAACACCACCACCACCTAGTAAAAACCCCTCTAATAGCTCTCAGTATACTTTCTGAGTAAAGCCAAGTATCCCCCAAAAATTAAACTTTTGATTCCCCCTTCTTTATTCTATGAAACCTTCTTTCTCTAGCATTATCCACCTCCCAAAACTCTTCTACCCATAACATCTCGTTTCTTCCTAAGGACAGCAGTAAATGCTGTAAGAACAAAGGCTTTTATGTACTCTGCCTCACCAAAGAATTTTAATCCAAAACTCCTTTGAGCCAATCCTCAAGACCCACCAAGCAATTTCATCATTTTCGTCATTGTGGGCGGAATCACAATTGATTAATTTAATTTAATAAATATGTAAAAGAGCTTTAAAATATGTACTAGACTTTGAGGTCATCATAACAGATAGAGTTTGAGGAGTTTCTAACTGGAGCGAGTTTGAGGAGTGCCATGGTAGAGCTTCAAGGCTTAAGCTTAGCTTCAATTTTGTCCAAAGAAGATGAGTTATGTGGTCATTTTGAGTCAAAGAAATATTTATTCTTGTCTTCCTTTTCTTGCTGTCTGTCTTGGGTCATAGATTCTGACTCTTAGAGACTTGGAACAATTCTAACAAAGGTGTCGAAGACCTCCAGTTTCATTGTCTTCCTTCTCACGTGCTTAGGCCGAGAATGGAGACTTGGTTAAGGAGAAGGGGGAAATCTAAACCTTTAATTAGTTGGGAGGCACGTGGCTTTAATTAAAAAGTTTATTTAGAGTAACCACTGTACCTACTCATAAGGTCTGCACACACTCTACCTCTCCAAACCCCACCGTATAGGACTACACTCTGGGTATGTTATCGTTGTTGTTGTTGTTATTGTATTCGTAGTTACCGAGAGGTTGTTCTTATTGAGGATCGATCCTTTTCACATAGCATCAATGTTTCCAAAATAGGAAGTCTTCCTTAAAGTTTTATGATGTGACATCCTTAGTTGATTAGCCTTAAATCAGCACTAGGATAATATAAACATAAGTTGAAGAAAGAGATCTGCAGCGCATCAAAAGCTTCACAAAGAATTTCAATACATGCAGAAAAACACCCATTACTGTGGCTAAAATGAAAATCCTAAAAATAGTTCAAACCAGCCTAATATATCTCAATTGACTCTCACTCTATGTTCATAGTGTTGAAAAGTATCAAGAGTTGTTGGGGCTTTAGGTGGAAATACAATTAAAGCAACCAATTTTAGTGAACAGAGATGCAAAAGAAGAAAAAACAATATATGTTGTATGTACAGATGAAGAAAAGATTACAATTAAGGGAAACATTTGAGATAGAAGATATGTCAATGAAGGTCAAAATTCAACTTAAATTTCTGATTCCGTATGCAAGATAGAATTTCAAACAATTCAAATTTATTGCTAGTTTATTCTTATGTATTTAATAGTGATTTGCTGGATAAAACCCCCATACAAGGTGTATATAGATAATCTAGTATCCAATTGCTGGAAGCAAGCTGATGCACCGGTAAGCTCTATGTCGACATGACAGCCATTTTTTTATTATAAGTTTTGCACTCTGAGAATCTCAAAGTTAATTGGCGGTATTATCCTAGCAGCTGTGAAATATTAACTTATAAACTCCTAGGAAAGAGACAATATAACATTAAATCATTTACTTAAATTAACATGAAAGCAAAGATGTCAAATCATTTGGACATGGGCACAATTCTCATTTTTGAACGACTCTGCATGGAAGTAGGAATAACCTCCCATGGAAATCACATCTTCTAAACTAGACAAAGCAAATTATGAGTTGTGGAATATACCTGGTGAAGATTGCATCACTTCCAGTTGAATCTCCATAGATGACCGACCAACCCATGTAACAGCACCCTCTATTTTCAGATCGGTATCAATATGAATAGGTTTCTTTAGAAGCATCTTGTCCACAGAAGCAGTAACTAGTATCAAGGGCCTAGTAGTACCACTATAACTGAACAATAAGGCTCTTGAGAAGATAAAGAATATGAGGCGATACTTCAAAAAGAGGTAGCCCTTGGTGCATGATCAGCCAAATAATTCAAGTATGGCCAAACAGGCAGCAAGTGCTAAACATTTCTTCGCTTGTGAAGGCCAACAACAAACACAAGTACATGACTAGCACAACTGCAGCAGTCAGAAACAACATACCGAAAACCCAACAAATTAGTGTGATCACAATTTGATGCAACTTACGACCAACACAAAGATAAATTCAAGGCTTAAGGACATCCCAAGTCCTCAAGGTTAATTAACATTCAAGCCAAACGTTTTAATCCGTAAAGATGATGGAAGCTAAATGAGTATTCTCTAACAATATGAAACTCTAGTATATTTTAAGAAATTCTTTATAAAGTGTGTGAGAGAGAGAGAGAGAGATAGCCCAATTACGCAAATGCTTAAGTCTTAAATGAATTTCATACAAAAACATTACTACCTTGAAGGATATAGTTCCTGCCAAAGCATCAAGGTCTTCCAGCAACTTTCCCATCCTAATCTCATTCCAGGGGTTCCTATACTGCTCTCTCAGCACATAATCAGAAGAGAATTTGTAAAGAACACTAGTCCTACTCTTAGATGGGGTCTTAGTAATCAAATCGGTTTGTGGAGAAGGACCAACTGGGGCATCTTGAAAGCCGCTCAAAACATTTTGATCTTGCTTTCCTATAATGCGTTTGTCACAGGTGAATTGTATATTCCTGGCCACAGACTGATTGGCTTTCTGATTGAAGAACCTGCATCAATTGTAGAAGAGCTATCTAGCGGTGACCTAGTGGTAGCCACAACTGGGATTGACTCACTAAATGAGTCGTTCGATCCATAACTGAAAATTGCTTAGTTTGAGAAAATTGGGACACCATTTGATCGCAAAATGCAATCTTGATAATGGGTTTTTCATCCTACAACCGAGCAAGAAATGGGGCTTCTAGAAAAATTGAGAAAATTGCGACACCTTTTGATCAAAACAATGCAATCTCGATGATGGGCTACCCATTCTTGTTGTAAGGAATGGGGATTTTGAGATGAAAGTCCACAACACAAATATGAGAGCCTTGTTAGTTCCGGAGATGAACCTCACCAAAAAGATAACTTTTTCTGCAAGAATTTGGTTTTCTCCTGATGCATTAAGGAGATGGGTCGATTCAGAAGGGCACGTCCCTTTTGGCCGCAGGTGAGATAAGTGGAGGATGATTAATTGATGGGTGGAAATGGGAAGAAATTGTGTTTGTCATGAATGGAGAAAATTAATAGATGAACCTACCAATAGATAAATTTAATATATAAATAATTCTTTTTTTTATTTTATTTAAAAATATAAAAATATATAATTAATATATAAATAATTAAGTTATTTATATATTAACTTGGGTCATATTCCACAATCTGAACACCCTCTTTTGTCAGTTAGTTTAGTTATTTACAACATTGCTTTTATTTTCAAAATAAATGATCACTTAAATAGTAATATGTAGGAGCGTAAGTAATGTGAAATTATAAGTGTACCTTTCGTCGTCCATCAAAACCATTCACTTATTAAATAGTAGAAATAGAAAAATAATAAGATACCACTATTTATTTAAAAGAAAAACACTAAGAGGTGATTGGTTATTTGTTAGAATTATGTAAGTATAGTTATGTGGATATTAGTTATATTTTATTGTAATTCATGTATAACTAATTCCTGCATAATCTATTTCATTTTCACCCCGTATAAAATTATACATAAATTTACTCATAAGTTATGTAGGTATTAGCTTATATAAAAATTGTTAAAACCCAACTAAACACCATAATGGTTATGCAAACAATAAATTAAATAATGATATATAATTAATATATAAATAATTTTATCTAATTAAAATTTAATAAATATAAAATTTATGTATTTTTATAAAAAAGAGTTATATTTACACTAATTTTGAAAATCAAATAATTATACAATAATATTTTATACATGAATTAGTTATGAGAGAATTTTGTAATATTTTATGCAGGTATTAGTAATTCATGTATTAGTTATGCACATTGAAGCATGATCATAAGTATTGAAATTACAATACATGAATTATTAATTATTAAATATTTAATTTAAAAAAACTAAAAAAAATAAAAAAAATAAAAAAAATAAAAAAAATAAAAAAAATAAAAAAAATATAAAATTTTTTTTATTTGGTTTATAATTTTTTTTATTTTAATAAAAGAGGGCTTATAACCCTTTAAAAAAAATTTGAGCCAATAATTTTTTAAGTTTAAAATTTTTTATTTTTTTTATTTTTTTTATTTTTTTTATTTTTTTTATTTTTTTTAGTTTTTTTATAATGTAAAATTTAATCCATACATAACTAATACCCATATAACTTATTCCACTTTACTTAGCATAAAATTATACATAGATTTTCCCATAAGTTATGTAAGTATTAGTTATGTAAAATTACTAAACACAACCAAACACCGCATAAAATTAATACATAAATAACTCTTTAACCAACAAAAACAGAAAAAGAAGAGTTAAAAAAAATAAAAAAATTAATACATGAATAGATTTTATCCTATTTGAAAACCAACCCATAGTATAAAATTAAAACATGAATAACTTGGTTATTCATGTATTAAATTATAAACGCATCTCAAATATGATATTGTGGTTATGTTTTAGTAATTCTACATAATTAATACTTACATAACTTATGAGGAAATGTATGTATAATTTTATGTGGGATAGTAGGTGGATAAGTTATGAGGGTATTAGCTATACATGGATTAAAATAATAAAATTACACATTTACCCCTATCAATTTACTTTAATTTTTTTAATTTTTTTAATTTTTTTAATTTTTTTAATTTTTTTAATTTTTTTAATTTTTTTAATTTTTTTAATTTTTTTAATTTTTTTAATTTTTTTAATTTTTTTATCTTTTTTGATTTTTTTAATATTTTTAAGTTTTTTTAAATTTTACATTTTTTTTGTTATTCTTAAGTGCACATTTACACCTCCACTTTCTTCTTGAAAAATATTCAATTATACTTCTGCATTTTATACTATTTGTTTACTTATTTAATTGTAAATAATATATATATATATATATATATATATATATATTAAAATGAGTCAATTTGAATTTAAATTAAATATTCAATAATCAATAATTTGTGTATTGTAATTTCGCATAACTAAATCCTATATAAATAATACCTACATAACTAATACTTACACAACTAATACCTACATAACTAATACTTGCATAACTAATACCTACATAACTAATACATGAATAACTAAACTCTGCACCAATTAATCCCTACATAAAATAATAAATAGATTCCGTCATAATGTTGCGCCCCAATGCACGCACAAACGTGCACGGTCGTACAAGTAATAAAGTGACTCTGAAGAGCCGGATGTCGAACCCACAAGGACTAGACTATTTTAGCAAATATTCAAATTCAAGTGCTACATTCAAATTTCACAAGTGTTGGTTTTCGATATTTTGATTGTTTTATCTAAATCTAAGTGTTGATCACAATTAATTTGGAAATACAATAATGAGAAGCACCTAGAGTTAAGGCCTGGCAATCATGCAACGCTACAATTCATAATGGTTCAATTATATGAAATTCAATTGTTGTCTCACAGAGTTAATATGCAGTATTCATGGTCTTTCGAGCCTCTAAACACAACAAACTAGCCTCACACCTCTATCATTGAGCGGGGATGTGACATCTTAATTCATGAGCAATTTAACAACTTGGATGTGGTTAACAGGGTTTATGCCCTTGATTATGGACTTTCGTACCTCTAATCATTTAACCTAGAATTAACTTCACAACTACGTCTGAGAGTGGTGATGTGATAATTTAATCCTAAATGTCTAGCTATCTTCCCGTTTAATTAATCAAGCAAGAAAAATTAGGTATAATTACTATCTTAACCGCAAATCCTATCTTGAAGATAAGAACTTGCTCCCTGCATTCTTTCGTTCTAACCAGGGTTACTCTTTTGAGCTTTTGCCTAAGCTTGACAAATTCATTTCAATGGTGATCAAGCATTAAAACAATAATTAATAAGAATGCAAGACAAAACAATAAAAAACTTGAAACAATAATGAATTCATGTAATACATTCATGTCATGTGGCCTTAACCCTAAAAGAAGGGTTTTAGCCACTCATGTTCATACAAACACTCAAAAATATATTTGAAGTGAAGTACTTACAAGAATGATTAAAAGAGACTAAAATAATTCAAACCCTAGGAGAAGTTCTTCGTTTCTCCCTTTTCTCTTCTCTGCTTTCTCAAAAATATATCTTGATAAATGAAATAAGAAGCTAAGGGTTCAATTTATACTAAGTTGGAAAATTCACATTTTGCCCAAGCATGGACCAGCTCCGTGCATGCTGCCTATCGCAGCATGGCATACGTGGCATGGAGCTGTCGCGCTGCATCATTGGACATTCGACATCGGCATGTTAAGGGCGCAGGCTTTCACGCGTTGCCCGCTATGGCACGTTGCTGGACGCGGAGCAACAGGTGCGTGACACGCCTGTGGTCGTGGAGCCTAGCCAGCATGGTACAACACCATCGCACTAGCACACTTCCTGGCATAGGTTTTGTGCGCGCAACATGTGCGTGAGACGGCGCCCAACGCGCTCATTCCTTGATGTGGCACGTTGGTGGTCGCGCAGCCCTGCCGGCTTGACACACTTCTTGGCGCGACAACCTCCTTCTCTTGGCATGTTCATGCTTCTTCATTAAAATTCATTCCAAACTTCCTCCTACCCCATGCATCATCATAATTACCCTCTTCTTATCCTATTACGCCTACAAAATAAAGACTAATCATGTTGGTTAGTTCCGACATGCAATTAAACATAAATATATGAGAATGTAATCAATTTAATCGACAAACATGACTCGAAATACGATATAACATAGCACTTGGGCATGCAAATGTGCCTAATATCACATAACTAATTCATGTATTACTAATAATTGCATAACTCTAACCCGTAAATAAACGGCCCCTAAGTGATCTAGGCCACCCCATTACAAGCCGACCCAATTAACTGATCCGCCCATTCCATCATTGTACACGGACTAGTGTATTTCATTTGAGTCTGGTTGCTTGAGCGTATTGGGGAAGTATTTCCCTTTCTTTTCCATTGTATCTCCGGCTCTGTTATCACTCTGACCACCGCCAATTATCTTGTGTGAGTGGATTATTCATTTGTTCTTTTTCTCCGGTTTATCCATCTTCAATCTCTTATCTTTTTCTTTTGTTATTTATGGGGATTTTGAATCTGAGGAGCTGAGACCCATTTCTAGAGCTGTCAAAATGGTTTTGTCCTGTGAGGCCGACCCAACCCAACCCTTTAATTAAGTGGGGTTGGGTTAAATTTTTACAGCCTATTTAAAAGTGAGGCCTAAAAGCCCAGCTTTATTTGACCTGTCAGCCTCAGAGGCCAGCCCGTGAAATTTAAAAAATAAGTATTTGACCCGTCAAATGTATAAAATACAAGTGAAATTTAAAAAATAAGTAACTATTAAATATATAATATATTAACTAATTAAAAAATAAAATAATAATATAAGATAAAATTTAAAAAAATTAAAAAGATGTACATTGTACTGCAGTACACGTACTACAACTATACTACTAGTCGCTAAAGCTATTAATAAGAATTAGGATGATATTTTATATAATAAATTAATAATAAGATAGGACATCTAGAAAAAGAAATTAGGTTTAAGACTTTTAAAAATTTTGTGTAGCTTCTCTTCTTGGGTCTTAGCTCTTGGCCTTTTTGCGCAGCTTGTGCGACTGTGAGTTACTGATCTCTTCACTTTTATTGAGTCTTTGTCCAAATCTCTTGTTGTTCCATAGGTGTCGAGCAGAGAAGAAGCACTACATTGGTAAGCATATTTTACAAGATACTAAAATATATCAGACTAATGACTATATAATATTTTATATAATCAATAGCTAATGCAAGTTTGGCTGGGATATTGACAATGCTTAGTTACCTTTTTCTAATAGTGGAACCATATTCTAGTTCTGAATATAAATTAAAAATTGTGTCTAAGATACCATCTAAAATCACAGAATAATCTTATATAAGAAGCACTTCTCTGTAATCTCAAGGGAATGTTGAAGGTAAAAATTGAAACATATTAGTCAAAATTGGGACTTTTACTTGCTCTAATACCATGTTGAGTTGCATGAATTGCTTCATCAAAACAAACTATAATTCTTGTTTCTTGTTACCCACTGGTATTTTATTTACAAAAACCGGAGCTGCATATCCTAAACTTTCAATAATTAACTGCAATTCTTTTGCTTATCTCTTCTTAATGTTCTCATCCACAATTATAATGGCAAGAGAAGGAAAATCAACTTAGAGATATTACATAAATGAAGTAAAGAGCTTATCATATGAAAGTTATAAGTATTTGTTCTCTAGGATTAACTTATAAAGTGAGTTGTCAAGTTACATTTATATCTTGCAAAAAAATGAATGTGATCTTTTATTGGGTGTTTATTATTATTATAACTCTGTTTGAGGATGAAATGAATTTAACAATATTCTTGTTTATCTTATTACAGAAAAATCAATGGAAGATGATGAATATAGTATCCATGAAACTAGTTTAGAGGTGAATGAACCCGGAGAATCTAGACAAAACAAATATGGCAGTTAAAATCATCTATTTGGAGATATTTCGAAAAGATTGGTCGAGGTGACAATGGCGTGGAAAGGGAAATATGTAAAGGTTGTAGAGATCAACCATATAAGGTTGGCTCTACTCCAGGACTTGGAGGTAAGAACTATGGAACATCCCATTTAAAGCGTCATTTACTTAAATGCAAAAAGATCAAATATCATGATTTGGGTTTAAATGTATATGGACTAACAAAGTAAAATACAATCTAGAAAAATAGATCAATTGATTTCTCGTGAAAAGCTTGTTGATGCCATCATTAAGCATGATTTGCCATATTCTTTTGTTGAATATGATGGAATTAGAGCTTGGGAAAATTATGTAAGTCTATAAGTAGTAATACCATACAAGAACGCTTGTGTTGTGGATGTTCAGAAAGTGTATTTCAAAGAGAAGAAAAAGTTAAGACAAGTTTTAGCTAAAATTTCTAATCGAGTTTGCTTAACTTCTGATTGCTGGACAACAGGTACTTCTAAGGGGTATCTTTGTTTAAATGCTCAATATGTTAATGATAGTTGGAAGTTAGTTAGCAAAATTCTAAATTTTTATTGTATGATTCCTCCTCACACTGGATTTGAATTGGCTGCAACTATATATAATTGTTTGAAATAGTGGGGCATCGAAAAACGAAGTATTTTTTATCACTTTGGATAATGTCACTAATAATGATAGTATGCAAAATATTTTAAAAGGACATATTAATTTGCAAAAAAGTTTATTATGTGATGGTGAGTTATTTCATGCGCGTTGCTCTGCTCATATTCTTAATTTTGATTGTCCAAGAAGGTTTGAAAGCTGCTAATGATGGCTTGCTTAGAATTAGAGAAAGTGTGAAGTATGTCAAAGGATCTGATGGTAGAATGAGAAAATTTGAGCAATGTGAGAAGCAAGTGGGAATTAGTACAAACTTGGGTTTACGTTTGGATGTGTCAACTAGATGGAACTTAACATACTTGATGCCTGAGAGTGCTCTACAATATGAAAAAGTTTTTTCTAGTCTACAGTTGATTAATAGAAATTACTCTCATTGTCCTACATTTGATCATTGGAGAAGGGCAGAAAAATATTTTAATTCTTGGAACCTTTTTATGAAATAACTAACTTGATTTCTGGTTCAAGTTATCCAACCTCCAATTTGTACTTTATGCAAGTTTGGAAAATTAAATGCATGTTGAAGGAGAAGTCACATAATCCAGACGAAGTTATTAAGGAAATGGCTTCAAGATTATCCAAGAAGTTTGATAAATATTGGAGTATATATAGTGTAGTACTTTCATTTGGAGCAATCTTTGATCCTCACTCCAAGTTGCAATTTTTAAGGTTTTGTTACTCTAAGGTGGATGATTCTTCTGCACAAGAGAAGGTTAAAACTATGAAGAAAAAAATTGCACAAGCTCTATGATCATTATGCAAATAATCAAATTGGAGCAACTACTTCTACTATTTTTGTATAAACTAACTGAAGAAAGAAGTGAACACAAATAAAAAAAAATTTAAATTATTTGAGTTAAGTAAATTTTACCTTATTCTTGATATCTTGAGGTTAATCAATGGTCTTTCATTGGGTATCCCCTACTGCTATTGTCAAAGATTCTGTAGTATTTCTTTTATTTTTCCTTTTTCTATCTTATCTACTTCAATTGATTTCCTTTTGTTCAGCTATAGTATTCTGATTCACTCCTGTTAGTTCTTTTAAAATAGAACTATGGGAACATTTTAAGATTTTCTTTCCATTTCTTCTTCTTCTTCTTCTTCTTATTGTTATTGTTTTCATTTCATGTTTAAATTAATAGGAATTTAAAATGTTTGAGAGTGAATTTGTTCGCAATATTGGAAAGTCAGAATTTGACCTTTATTTGGAGGAATTGAAGCTTGATTATGAGAAGTTTCATGACATGAATGTTATTTAGTATTGGAGGAAAAATGAAAGAAAATATCCCAACCTTTCGGTGATGCCACATGATGTACTCAGTATTTCAATTACTATGGTAGCATCAGAATCAACATTTAGTATCGGTGGTCGTGTTGTTACCAAATATAGGAGTTATATCCACCATGAAAATGTTCAAACTCTTGTTATTACAAGAAGTTGGTTGCGTGAATTTACTCAACCTAATACTGGTAATATTTTCTATCTTGATTTTTTAAGAATATATTTTCTATCTAAATTAAATTATTATTATTTTTTCTTACACTTTTTATTAATGGTTAATAACTAATTAATATTTTATATAATGTAAATAGTAGATGAAGAAGAAGCTGTGAAGCAAACTATATCACAAGTTGATTCAAATGTGATTGATGATACTGGAAATGGCACAACTGAAAGTTGAAGTGAAGTTATTATGTATTAATTAATGACTTATGTAATTTTTGAACTCTTTAGAATTTTGATTTTGTAATTGGGCAAAATATTAGTTCAAACTCTTCAGAATTGTAGAAGTGTTGTTTGTTGAACAATTCTTTTGACTAATTGGTTATATTTGTTCTTCTTTTGGTTCATCTTAATTATTATCTTATGCACTTGTTATTAAAATGAAGACTTATAATGGCTGGTGATTTTCTAATAATCACACTTTTCCGTTTATCACGTTTAAGATATGTTTAAATTTTATTAAAAGGTCAATCCGTCGTAACGCGTGGCTTGAATTGGGCTACCATTTTAAGGCCCTTTTGTTAAAAGGGCCAGCCCGTCCTAACCCGTTTAACTCATTGGCCCGTTGGGGTTCAGTTGGATTGGGTTGGGTCAGTCCGTTTTGACTATTCTACCCATTTCTCATAGTATAGAATGCTTTTATTTGATGTTTTACATCTCTAATTTATGTATTTCTTGTTGTATTTTGAGATCTGGTTCTGTATTGTATATGTTTTGTATATGTGCGATTACTCCCCTTCCTATACTGGCTTTTCGCTTAAATCTGCTGGCTAAACTGTAAGTTCCTTTTCAAATTTCCTTTGGATATGTGTCTTCTCTATTTCATCCTCCTCATATTCATTTGCAAGTTGTTCTCTACCTGGGTCTCTAATGCATATTTGCTTTTTTTCTCTGTTGATGTTGTTTATCGGTCGAGTACTGAGTTTGATATTATCTATTTGTGCCTTGTCCATGTTTAATAATTTCTTAGCTTGTGATGGCGGATCTGTAAAACTTGCAAAACTTAACTTGCTTTGATGCTCGAATGCCAGATTTTCTATATAATCTGCTAGTGTGTTACCTTCTCTATATGTATGTTTGAGCTGTATCTTGCAGATTTATGCTAGATTCTTAATGTCTTCTATAATGTTGGCAATATTCCAAGATATCACCCAATCCTTTATATGAATTGATATGCATTGATACACTGCTTCTCTAATAACTAATGCTTCAACTTCTGTATTTGTTGTTTCATACACCTCTTACCCTTATGCATATACCAAGTCCCCTTTATGATTTTGTAGACAAAAACTATATAAACTCCTCTTCAAATTTCCCCTTTAAGCCCTATCAGTGTTGCACTTTAACTTTTCTTTCATTGGTGGTTGCCATATAATTACCTTGTGAAATATCTTTGGTTTGTGTTCTTCAATAGATTAATAATGTTTGGCCAGTCTCTAGGAATATTGTTAATCCAGAGATATCTAATCTTTACCAGTCTCCATATATCAGTGTTTATCCTGAATACTATGTTATTGTAGGACTTTTTTTTTCATTCTTGAGATTATTTCTTCTTTTCTATAGATGTCATATAACCAGAGCTGGTATGACTGAAAAGATGGGATTTAATTTTGAACAACATGATGTGTCCACCATTTAAGAAAGAGTTGCGATAGTTGTAACCCTTCTATGTTTATGGCTGCAAAATTAGCATACAACCTCCATATTTTTCCAACAGTGCATGGGGTTATAAATAAGTGGGATATAGACTCTTGTTTTGGTGCTTGGCAACACCAACATTTAGATACTATGTTAATACCCATACTTTGTATTACCTCATCTACTAGAATTCTAAATTTTCAGGCTTTTCATAGAAAAAAATTCATCTTAAAAGGAACTCTCTTTTGTCAGATATATTTAAAATATTTCTTCCTGTTCTTCCTTCTTTTTGACATACTTCCAAGCACTCTTCACTGAGAACTTTTATTAGATTCTAACATCCATTTAATCTGGTCCAGGGGTTTTTCTCTATCAGGAAGGAGGAGGTATAGCGTTGAGAAGTTGTTGCACATACTCCTCTAATAGTTGATCTCTTAACCTTTGTATGTTCCAAATTTCTAATGTTACCAAATATTTTAACTTCTATATCTTCTTCTTTTAGATCTGGAATGATATAATATAGAGCCCCCAAGGTTGTCCAGTTATCAAACCAAAAACTGACATTTCCTTATCTAATTTGCCACCAAATTTGATGTTCTACTTTTTTTCTTACTTCAATCATCTTCTTCCAAGTGGTTGAAGCCCCTCTATAGTTGGAAATTACTGGGTGAAGTTTTTTTTTAATAATATTTGTTGATCATGAATGCTACTCATAGAGATAGTTTACTTCTCGAGTTCCACCATAGCTTACACATCAGTGCATTTGAGATGTCAATAGAGATCTGATATTTATACCTTCTTCTTTTTTGGGTAAGCATAAATTGTCCCTTTTTTTCAATGTCTTGTCTTCTTATCAGCATTATTATTCCAAAAGAACCTAGTAAACATTATGTGAATATGTCTTATTACTCCCTTTGGTGGATTTGGAGTGGATATTAAATGTATAGGCAATTCATTGTAATACATGACTTATAAGAGTTTCTCTTCCTCTATAGGATATCATTTTGCTTTCCCACTCTTGTAGCATGTCCTATCCTTTTGACCATGTTGTCTGATGAATTGGTAATTTACCAACTCATTAGGCTTTTAAGCATGAGCTTTAACTTAGTTTTTGAGTCTTTTAGTTGAATTTTATGTCTTTTTTACCTTTTTATGTACAAGTATCTGATTTGAATAGAAGAAGCATGAAATGGAGTAAAAAGGATGTAATTCAAGTGAAAACCGGAGCTCCACCGGAGGACACCGGCGAAACTCCGATCAACCACATGCAACCATTAGCTTGATGAGAAACTACAACCGGTGCCCCGCGGACAGCAATCGGTGATTCGCTGGTTCCATCGCCGACAGGTGCTGAACTTGGTTGGACCAACGATGAAATTAATCGGCGGCTCGCGGATGAAAACCAGCGAACCACCGAAGGCACCGCCAGAAGGCCTTGGAAATTCACTGGATCACAGAAGAAAATGACTACGGCTCACGGATGGCAATCGACGACCTACTAGGCAAAATCATCAAAGCCTGAAAAAGAGGAGAATGTTTGCCCTATTTTTGTATATATTCTAAAAGAAAGTACTCTGAGCATATCATTGAATATTCCCTTTACTTTTTGAGAGAGAAGAACTCCATTGGAGAGAAAGAAATATCTAAATATTGCCTTTTATCTTCATCTTCTTCTTCATCAAGGCATAACTATTATTGTAGAAATATTGTGAACTTGATTTTGCTTACTCCTAATGATGAAATTATTGAGTTTATTAATGAATATGCTCTTGTTTTTCTCAATTATGAGTAGCTAAATCAATAGCTAGAGGTGTGTGATGATGGGTGTTTAATTTGATTAGATATTGCTAGATTTGTCTTGTAATTACTTAATTAGTGTAAATCTATTGAATTCTCCGCAATTTATAGCTGATTGCTCATAGTTACAGATATGGGTATTGTTTTCTTACTTGATTTTAGCTTGAAAAAGAAGAATTAAGTAATGGGNTGATTATGTGGGGTTGGGCTAGAAATAGCCAAAACCCATGATCATAATTCCGTAAGAGGTTGATGGCTAGAAATATCTTAGCCCCTAATCAAAATCATATTGGAATAGTTGAATTGTGCCTTGAGATTCGAGAAAACTCAAGGATAAGGAGTCCAATTGGTTGAACAGTATCGGGCTCCATCTTTTTCCAAGGTTATTTACACATATTAGTAATAATTTGATTATATAGTAAATCTCGATTTGATTGACATCCCATCTACACCATACCTCTTGCCTTTGCTTATTATTGTTTCTCAATTTTGGTTATCTTGCTCTCTTGATTAGCTGATCTTAAAATATACAATATGTTTTGCCTTCACTTCCCCCAAAATTTACATTTACGTTTTAATTACTTGGATGTAAATCAAATTCAATTCACTTAACAACTCTTGTGCAAATCATTCTCTAGTCCTTGTGGGATTTGACCCCGACACTCGTTGGGTTATTTATTTTGATACAACAATCACTTACATTCTCTCTAAATGAGGAGTGTAGTTTGAGCTTTATCATTTTCATAGTAGCAAATTTTATTCTTATAATAGAATCCAGATAAATGAAAGGGAAAGACCCTTGTCTGATTTGGGTTACTCTTTTGATTATATGAACTACCCCTGTTGAGATATTTTCATATATATAAAAATAACTTTTTTCTAGATTGATTAACTGTCCTGAAACATTTCATATTCCTTAAGCACCTGAATCATGAGTTTCATAGATTTCTTGTCCACTGAGGTGAATAGGATTGTGTCATCTGCATATGTTAAGTGATTAATCACTGGACTCCACTTAGGTACTCCAAACCCTTTGAAATCCTGCCTTATATTTAGAGCATTAATACTTTTGGATAGGGCTTCTGCAACAATAATAAATAGAATAGGTGATAAAGTATCTCCCTGTTTCACCCCTCTAGTGGATTTAGAAAGCCTAAGTGATTAACCATCTATGAGAATTGAATATCAATTATCAGATAGTAGCTTGTATATCATGTCAATAATCTCCTCATAGAACCCAAACTCTCTTAATACCTTAGTGATAAAAAGCCAAAAAAGTCTATCATAAGTCTTGGACATGTCCAATTTAATTACCAAATTAGCACTTCTAATTCTGATTATGATATTCCTGATAATTTTCTGAGCTAATAGCACATTTTCTACAATATATCTTCCTTTCACAAAACTAGATTGATTTTTAGATATCAACATAAGAAGTATCATAACTATTCTTTCATGTAAAATTCTAGAGATTACCTTATTGATGAAGTTGCTTAGACTAATTGGTCTGATATCTGAATATGTGATTGTGCTATCTTCTTTTGAAAGTAATACCAGATTGGTATGAGTTATAAATCTATGAAAACATGACCCTCCAAAGAATGTTTGTACTACTGTAATAATGTCTTTTTAAAAAATATAATTTCCCAACATGATTGATGAAATATTCATATGAAACTATCAGGTCCACTGGCGCTTTCTCCTAAGTGCAAAATCTGCATATCTAATTTCTTCCTCTTCTGGTATTTTCTTTAGTATTGCATTCTGGTCTTCAGAAATCTTCCTTGATATTTGCTACAGTATTTCAAACTTTTTTTTGGAAACTGTCTTCAGTAAATTATTTTTGGAAGAATCTAATTGCCCATTTCTTCCTTGTCCTCTATCTATTCACTATTTTGATTTTTTATTTTATTTATCTGCTACCGTTTCTTTCTCCCATTAACATAAGCATGAAAGAATTTAGAATTTATTTCACCATATCTAAACCATTTAAGGTTTGACTTATGTCTCCAATATTCTTCTTCTATATGAAGGTATCTTGTTAAATTTGCTTGTGCTTTGTAGAGACTTTCTTTGTTGCTCTGTGTTGTAGAGTTTTTAAATTTAGCCTCTTGTGCTTGAATTATTTCTTCCAGTATTACTATCTTCTGGAATATGTCTTCATAGGCTTCTTTGCTCCATTTTGCCAACACTTTCTTTAGATTCTTTTATTTTAAATGAAGCATGATTGCAGAATTCTCATTAATTTCTGTCACCTAGTTTGTCTTAAGTATCTCTTTAAATGCATCATGCTTTGTCTAGAAATTTAAAAGTTTAAAAAGTCTAAAAATCTATTCAAAACTTGAAGCAATCTGGATTCCAAAAGTGAATGATCTGAACTTTTTTCTAAAGATGTTTGAACTGATTTTATGGTAAAGATCCTTTGACTTCTTATTAGTTAGAACTCTATCAAGTCTCTTAAAAATATAAGCTTTATCTGTCCTTCCATTCCAACAAGTAAAGGTGCTTCCACTAAATTCCATATTAGATAATTGACAATTTGTTATACAGTTTGCAAAGTCTTCTGCTCTTTGTAGTAAACCGGGAGTCCTCCTAATTTTACTTCAGTTGACAATATAACATTGAAATCTTCTCTTACCAACCATAGATTATTGAACTGTCTAGAAATATTTTCTAATGAATCCCATAGTTCTTTCCTTGTGTTTGCATTACAATTAACATAAATTACTGAAATTATTATTCCCTTTGCCCAGCCTTGTTGATTAACCATTATTGCTAAATGTTGATTGGAGTCACTTAGATTACTGATTGCAAATCTTGTTTAGCAAAACATCATATTTTTTGAGGTTTTTTGCAATGGCTGTATGATGTCCCAATATCTTTTTATAATTTTCTATTCTTGATGAATCTTAGAAAGGTTCCATCAAGCCAATTATAAAGTATTGATTTCTTCTGTTCAAATTAGTCAGTCTTTTAAAAGTTTGTTGAGTGTTGACTGATCTTATGTTCCAGTATAATAGTTTATTTATCATGATTTATTATTCTTTGATGCTGCAATCCTCTTTTATAGTAATTTGATAGGAGCACCATACTTCTTTACTCCTTTAGCTCCTTTTGTTTTGTTGTTGTTTCCTTTTAAAATTTCTGTATAGTTTGGAGATATATCTGCCTCTCTTATCACTTACTTTATATTATTGGAGATATCCTCATCTCCCCTTTCTTCTTCCTTATTATTTGTCTTTGCACTCATAAATTCTTTAATTTCCAACTGAGTTTTATTGATATCATTCACTAAATTCTCTCCATCTGTCCTTGATTCTTCATCATCTATCTCTTGATCCTTTCTTTTGTGTGTATCTATCTCTATGGATTACTGACTTTCTTCATTATTTGTATCCTCAGTGTGTATTATTGTTGTTGGTATCTCAATTATTCCATCTCTGATATATCTGGAGGTTCAGAATAATCCTTATCTTGTTGATTACCCCTTGTTTTTTCTCATTGTGTTTGTCCCATTTTGATTTATTTTCTATTCTTCTTTTGTTATTTCCTCCTTGTCTATATTTTATTGCTTTTCTTCCATGTTTGCCTGCTCCATGGCTTTTGTTGGCTACATTTTAGTATGTATTTGTTCTTGTTCAGTTGGTTTCTCCAATACTTGACTTTCTTTGTTCCTTTCTGCTGATTTTGTTGCTCTTTGTTCCTGAATTCTTTTTGCAGTGGTATTTTACTAAATGATGATTCTACCTAACTTTTAGAAGTTACATCTCTTTTGCTTGTATCTACCTTCTCATGTTTCTTATCTTCTTCCTCCTCTAGTACCTCAAAGGAACTGCTAATATGTACCTCTTTGTTTACATTATTATTTTTCTTCAGTTGTTGCATCTGCTTGCTTTTCTCCGTTGTACTTATAAATATTCTATTATCTTTGATCACATGAAAACCTCTATAATTTATGTCATGATTTGGGTATTTCGGTTTTGGTTGTATGTATTTTTAGTCTTTTGTTGATTTCCTCTCTCTATTTTGTTATCTATCAAATTATTTTACAATTTTTTGTCCTTTGATTTTTGAAATCGATTTATCTTGCTTTATTGATTTTCATTCTGCCTTTTGTCCCCCTTTATTGTCTTAAGCTCCGGATGAAGGATAAAACATTCATCTTCTTCATGTCCTTGTAACTTACAAGTCTTAGCAGTATTTTGGCATGTAATTATATTTTATGTTAATCCATGATGATATAATTTTGTCATGCACCACCTTGGGAGGCATGACTGGAACCTAGTGCCACACTGGGATCTGGACTAGCCTGGTTGGCCTGGTGCATGCCTATAACTTAATTCAAGAAATCAACGAGCTATATCTTGGCTGTAAATATAGCCTCTGGCCGACAAGGCCACCTGTAAAAGAAGACAGCTAACCAACAACAACACAATAATAGGAATCCTATGTGGGCCGACAAGACCACCATGCTATCTAGCTATAACTGAATGAAATTAGACAACTAAAACTACGCTATAGCCGACAAGGATGCTAACTAACAGCTAAACAAGGTCCCGCACGGTCATCACATGAATTAAAACGTACATAGGCCTGACACTGCCAGCAACAAAAGCTAACCACTGGAAATCTATAGCCTGCAAGCCTCTAAGAGTAGAACTGTACAATAAAAGAACAAACCTTCTCTAACTATCAACTCCGGAAGAAAGGAGCTGAATGCATTGCTAACTCTGGCTGATGACTAAGATGGTCCCGAACCGCATCTATCCGCACCTGCAGGCAAGTAATGCAGCGCCCCAAGGATGGGCGTCAGTACAATATGTGACGAATATGTAAGGTAGTAAAATAATAATTGACTGAAAACTGATAAAACTGAAGTAATCAAGAAGGAGGGTAAGAATTTAACGTGAGTAACTTTACCGTTTGAAGTATCTAACTAACAAGTATATAAGTATAAACAAGAACCTAATCGGGCCCCCATAAGCCTGGAAGGTACAAACAACACAGAATAACCTACCTGGGCCCCCATACGCCTTGACAAGTATAATGTACTCTCCTGCTATTTGGATACTAAAGATTCGTAAGCATACTGTAACTCAGGAATACTCGCTCTCTGAAGCTATTACCAAGTCTGATAGGCTTCCTGCAACTGTATCTGTGTCTGAGCGGTCTGGGCTCCTGTAACTGGACCCCAATCCTTGGCTAGACTATGCGTCATCGTGTGACTGTTGTAACTAGATCCCGATCCTTGGCTCGACTATGGATCATAATATAGCTGTTGTGTCTGGGCCCCGAGCCTTGGCTCGACTATGGGCTATAATATAACTGCTATAGCTGGATCTAGAGCCTTGGCTAGACTATGGGTCATAATAGATCTGCGGTAGCTAGACCCCGAGCCTTGGCTCGACTATGGGTCATAATCGATCTAGCGGTAGCTGGACCCCAAATATCGTATACAACAACCAAGCTGGCTAGGGTTAATTCTGAAGAGGATTACTATATCATCATTATCGTCTCAACTCAAATCATAACAGCTAACCACAATAGGTTTACTCTGAAGTACTATAGATACATGAGTCGTACTAACTTTACGACGAACGTAACTTGCCGAAAAGGATAGCCTTACATACCTCAAGTGCTGACTTCCGTTTAATTGGCGAGTTTCAACTTATAACCGGCTGTTCTATCCAACTGCAAACCTGATACTAAGAGAATAGGGCTAATTTCAATACTAAATTCGGCAAATAATGATAAATTTTGATAATAATATTTACTATAATTCAACTCCGAATAACTAGGCCAAAACCCTACAATTTCCCAAGAGTTCAGAAGGGAGAAGTGCTTACCTAATGCCTGTGGCCATTTAGAATTTAATTTGGAGTAATTCTGACAACTTTTACTCAGCGGAGTTCTGGTATGCCGAACGAATTTTCGAGAAATAACTCCATAGTAATGCTTCCCGTAGAACTAGAACTCGTTACCCAAAGTTAATTTACGTTTGGTAGCGTAATTCAAAGAAAATTAGATGAGACTTACGTTGATGCTCTGTTCTTGACCGAGGTTAATTATCATGTAATGAATTGAATTGAACAAGGATGGCTTTATATAGATAGGGCGGTGGCAGGGGGTGTGCGGCGCGCCCCCCATCGCGCCTAGCACACTGCCGCGGTGCACTAGCTAGTGCACTGCCGGCTGGCACGTCGTACTGGCCCCTTGTGGTCCGGCCTCGCCTGACCCTGCTTCCGAGGCTTTTCCCACATGCCTCAAGCTCTTCTTACTCATCAAAAATCCACACGTACACCTACTAACCATTAACATTTTACGAGGTGTAACATCCTCCCACCCTTAGGAACATTCGTCCTTGAATGTTATCTTTAGGCTTAAAGGAGTTAACTCTTTTAACTAGTATTTAGAAAAATTTCGGCAGAGTCTCCTCTGTAACATGGATTATCTGGAAACCTGAAACGCAGAAAAGTCCAACATAGGCATCTCACAGGACGCTACAATAAACTAGTCCACAATTTAGAAGTATATATCTGAACAATATTAGCAACATAAATAATAAAGTAACATCTGAATAATGATCTCACCTCAACTACGCATTCTGGATCAATCCTGGAATAAGTGATGATATCTAGACCTCATGTCATCCTCAGCTTCCAAGGTCATCTCTTCTTTATTTCTGTTCCTCCACAACACTTTAACGGAGGCTGCATCTTTGGTTCTCAGTGTACGAACTTGCCGATCTAGTATGGCAACTGGGACTTCTTCATAGGCTAACTCCTCCATGATTTGAACGTCCTCAACTGGCACAACTCGGGCCGGGTCTCCTACACACTTTTTCAACATAGATACATGAAAGACTAGGTGAACAAACTCTAATTCTGGAGAAAACTCTAATTCATATGACACTTGACCTATCTTTCGGAGGATCCGACACGGTCCAATAAATTTAGGGCTAAGCATGCCTTTCTTGCAAAATCTCATCACGCCCTTCATCGGCGAGACTTTAAGGAATACCCAATCATTAACATTAAATTCCAAGTCTCTATAGCGCACGTTGGAGTAGGACTTTTGATGGCTCTAGACTGTCAATAACCGCTCTTTGATAAGTTTCGCTTTCTCTTTTGACTGATGAATCATATCCGACCCGACTAACTTTGCCTCTCCTACCTTGAACCATTCGATGGGGGACCTGTATTTCTGCCCATATAATGCCTCATAAGGTGCCATCTGTATTGCCGAATGATAGCTGTTATTATATGTAAATTCAATGAGGGGTAAATGCTCATCCCAGCTTCCTCCAAAATCTAGCACACACGCTCGTAACATATCCTCGAGCGTCTGAATGGTGTGTTTGGCTTGGACATTTGTCTGGAGGTGGAAGGCTGTACTCAAATTAACTTGAGTCCCCAAACCTTTCTGAAATGATTGCCAAAATCTAGTTGTAAAATATGCCCCTCTGTTTGAGATGATAGATGCTGGGACACCGTGCAAATGGACTATCTCTTTAATATATAGCTTGGCGTAATCTTCGGCTAAGAATGTAGTCCGGACTGGCAGAAAGTGAGCTGATTTTGTCAACCTATCAACAATTACCCAAATAGAATCAAATTTGTGTATGGTATGGGGTAGTCCTGTCACGAAGTCCATATTGTCTGCCTCCCATTTCCACATAGGTATAGCCATCTCCTGAGTTAGGCCGCCAGGTTTCTGATGTTCCGCTTTTACCTGTTGGCAATTAGGACACTGCGCTATGAATTCGGCTACACCTTTCTTCATTCCAAGCCACCAGTATATCTCTTTTATGTCATGGTACATCTTTGTCGAACCTGGATGAAGAGAGTACCGAGAATAATGTACCTCTGCCATAATCTGCTTGCGGAGTCCTGCTACATTTGGAACGCAGAGGTACATTATTCTCGCAAAACCCATCTCTGGTTACCTCGAAAGCTGATAATTCACCTTACTGAACCTTATCTCTAAGCTGTGCTAAATGAGAATCCTTATACTGTCGCTCTTTCACCTCTACCACCAGGGATGATACCGTTGTATTATGAATTATATAGCCCCCTTATCCTCTGTATCTACTATCCGAACTGCTAAACTGGCTAGCCGATGCAACTCTCGGGCCATTTCCCGCTGTTCTGGTCTCAGATGTGCTAAACTGCCCATGGATCGGCGACTAAGGGCATCTGCTACAACATTAGCTTTCCCTAGATGATACAAAATATTCACATCATAATCTTTCAACAATTCTAGCCAATGGCGCTGCCGCAAATTTAGCTCCTTCTGCGTGAAAATGTACTGGAGGCTTTTATGATCAGGAAAAATATCTATATGTACACCATTTAAGTAATGCCTCCATATTTTTAAGGCGTGAACCACTGCAGCTAACTCAAGATCGCGAGTGGGATAATTCTTTTCATGTTTTCTCAATTTCATTAAAGCATACGCAATTGCCCTTCCGTGTTGCATCAAAACGCATCCTACCCCAATGCCTGAAGCGTCGCAATATAATACATAACCTTCTGAACCTTTCAGTAAAGCTAACACCGGTGCTGATGTCAATATGTTTTTCAGTTCCTGAAAACTTTGCTTACAGGCCTCGGTCCACTGAAGTTTAGCTGCTTTCTGAGTCAATTTAGTCAAAGGCGCAGACAGGGAAGAAAATCCTTCCACAAATCTTCTGTAATACCCGGCTAATCCTAGAAAACTGTGAACCTCTTTTGGAGTTGTAGGTCTAGGCCATGTCTTTACCGCCTCAATTTTTTGCGAATTAACCTGAATACCAGTCTCTGATACAATATGTCCTAGGAAAGCTACAGAATTTAACCAGAACTCACATTTAGAGAACTTGCATATAACTGGCGATCTCTGAGAATCTGAAGTACCATTCGCAAAATGATTCCTGTGTTTTGCTTCTGAACGGGAATACACCAGGATTTCATCGATGAATACTATCACAAATAGATCCAAATACAGCTGAAGATGCTGTTCATCAGATCCATGAACACTGCTGGGGCATTTTTGTCAACCTGAAGGACATGACTAGGAATTCAAAATGACCATACCTTGTCCTGAAAGCTGTGTTCGGGATATCTCTCTCCCGAACCCGCACCTGATGATACCCTGACCTTAAGTCAATCTTAGAAAAATATTTCGACCCTTGCAGCTGATCAAACAAGTCATCTATCCTGGGAAGTGGGTATTTATTCTTAATAGTAACCTTGTTCAATTGTTGATAGTCTATGCACATGCGGAGGGAGCCATCTTTCTTTCTCACAAACAGAACTGGCGCACCCTACAGTGACGTAATCGTCTTGATAAAGCCCTTATCTAACAGATCTTTCAGCTGCTCTTTCAATTCCCTCAATATAGCAGGAGCCAATCGATACGGAGGGATGGGTATAGGTTGATTACCTAGTAGTAAGTCAATAGAAAAATCGATTTCCCTTTCTGGAGGGATGCCAAGAAGTTCATATGGGAACACATCTTGGAACTCATTAACCACTGGAATAGACTGGAGAGTCGGGGATTCTGCTTGCATATCCCGTGTGACGCCCCGCCTTGGGAGGCATGACCGGAACCTGGTGCCCTACTAGGACCTGGACTGCTGGGCTAGCTGAGCCTAACCACTTCTGGTGCTAGGCTGGCTCTAACTCTTGATTCAAGAAAATGATGGGCTATATAACGGTTGTAATACAGCCTCCGACCAGCTAGGCCTATAGCCATCTGTGAGCAAACAACAGCTATCAAGAACAACTGAATTAATAGGGAACCTATGCGAGCCGACAAGGCCACCATGCTGTCGAGTTATTTCTGAATCAAGAAAACAAGTGCTAAACGGCTACGTGACCAGCAAGGTCACCACTACTAACTGAATAAGGCCCCACACGGCCATCACAACAAACTAAAACATACACACGGCCTCACACGATCGATACATCTAACCACAGGGAATGTACACACTGCAAGCCTCTAAGAATACTGATAAGATGGTCGGGACAGGACCCCGACCTACCCATACTGTACAACAAAAAAAGGAATAAACCTCTAGCTGTCTAGCTCTGGATGACTGGAGCTGATGACTCTGTGTGCTGGCTGGAATCACGAGGGATCGGCTCCTCGTTTGTGAGTACCTACAGGTAAGTAATTCAGCGCCCCAAACGGGCGTAAGTACCGCTGGTACTGAGTATGCAAGCAACAACTGGAAAATAAATAAAGACAAGCAATATAACTGATAGAACTGAAATATAAAGAAATAGACTGTAAATGACTGAAAGTATAAGCTTAAGACTGTCCTCAACTATGCTGAAAGGAGTCGGAGTCGTACCTGGTAACGTAGCGTTCTACTGTCGATCTACTCATATCTAACGTAACATGGCATAATATAACATAACATAGCACACATAAACCTTACCTGGCCCCCATAAGCCGGAAGGTATGACAAACACGCAATCTATACCCCTACCCCAGACATCCCATCTCCCATAGTAACTATAAGCATCTTGCCGGTCCCCTGGGTATGCACTTGGGCCCGCTGAGTCCCTGACTATAACTATACCTGAGTCCGGAGGACTCTTGAATCAACACCCCGAGCGTACCCGCTCGACGGGGGTGTATAAAAGCCGACCAAGGCAAAATATGGAGAAACTGGCATTCCATCTTCGTCCTCTAGGGGACGGCATGCCACTCCGTAGAGCGACATATCCTCGCCCTTTGGTGAACGAATCGATACAGCTATTAACCCTGGGGAGGTCATGGATGCTAGGTAATCCAACCTAAAACAATACAGTCAAGTCTCAACTGATAATACTAACTGCATACGATACATGCTGAAACTAATGATAATAATGTGTATACATATAATAAATGCTAAAACTAACAATGGTATATATATAATTTCTGTTATACTGTGCTGGATCTGATACTGAAACAAGATATAATATTTTTGTTGAGAATCATGCTGTATAACTAAGTTTCCTGGTAAACATGATTTACTATTCCTAACATGCTTTCTAAAATTCATTTTAAGCTACTATTCTATTTTTGAAATACTTTCTGGGCACTTGTATTGCTTTACTAAGTTTCGGCTGAACACGATAATATCCTGACGTACTTTACTAAATTACACACTGGGAATGTTGTACTATTTTTGAAACTTCCTACTAGAATTTATATCGTGCTAGTAAGTTTCATGCTACACATAACATGATGTTTCTAACATCATACTAAAATTCATACTAAACATAATATGCGGCTTCTGAAA
>JACEIK010005252.1:11671-30186 GCA_018107945.1 Datura stramonium
ATACCTATGTATATGAGTTATTTAGATGCATATTGTTTGGTGTATGAAATTTTTTTGGATAATCATAAATAGATTATCACCTTTTCAGCATCATGACTTGTCACGCCCTGAGTCTACACCCTGGAAGGGACACGGTACTTGAAGTCACAAGTGACCCCAAGTCAACCCCTGGTCTATCATACACTGGTATTCTGAGTTAAATAAATATAGAAGAAGCTTTTAAATAATAGCATACAAGCATTTATGAAAATAAAACTGAAAATATAAAGTTTAAGAACATCTGAAGTCTGAAACTAATTCTATGTCTGAAAGCCCTCTAACTGATGAGTTGCTGGGACAAACCCCCAGCTAACTCTAAGTCTAGAAAAAAATAATGAACTAACTAAAAAAATGAAATAAGGCCCTTGAATGATGAGGACTCACACTTCAACTGCCGAGTTGGAGGATCTGAACCGCGGCTACTAACGGTACTGAGTTTGAGAACTTGCAACTGTATCATGAAATGATACAGCATAAAAGTATGCATCAGTAGTTCAAATATACTGAGTAAGTGGGAGAAAACATAACTGAATATAATGCCTGAACTGATATGACATGCAATGACCAATAAGTAAACTGAGGTGGTAAAAATGACCCTATCTGATGGTCAAGGCATTTCCTAAGTCTGAAAGTACTGAGTCTGAGATACTGAACTGAACTGAGCTAAACCGATAGGGCTAGAATAGAACTGAGCTACTTATTTTGAAACTGGACTAGAATGACTAGTGGGAGAGTCTATAACCGACATATAACCAAGTGAGCTAGACGTGGAGTCCGATGTGTAAACCCGATTGGTAGGACCAAATATACCTTTCCAGGGTATAAAGACATGAACTAGGTGATCAAAAGAGTCTGGGGTAAATCAGGCCAAGTAATATTGTAACCTACGCTGGCAACGTAGTTTTGGGAACCTGGGTGCGCTGGAACCCCGGCCTGCTCGGTGCTAAGTCCTACTCCCATTAAAAAACCTATACTGAACTACTAGGCTAATAGCTCGAAACTGGGATCCAAGACTAGTCAGGGACATATAACTGAAAGTACCCTGAGAGTCTTGTAGGACCAGATTCTAAAACTGGGTTCTATACTGGTCAGAGATGCTTATCTGGAAGCATCATAACCGTTTGAGAACAAACTGTAAACTGAACTAGGGTCTTAAGGCTAGTCAATGCTATATATCTAAATGTCATTACCGCCTAATGGACCGATAAACTAGATTCTAAGTCTGATTCAAATAATTGGGAGACACCACTAACACCTTAGGAAAAGATTGAAGTCAAAATGATCAGTTGAGAATTTTTGAATAGTTCTGAATAGGTTTTACGCTCTAACCGAAATGAACTACTAAGCATCTAATAAAGAATCCAACTCATTCCAACAATAGGGGAATTCCATAATATGGAAAAATTTCAAGAATTAAAGAAATCTTATCTGACAAGGCTAAAAATCATTCTTATCAATGGAGTATTTACTCAACATATAAACAATAAGAAATACTAGAAAATTTAGCCCAAATCACACTTCACAACTATATGGAATTTAATACACGAATAGTCTTTACTCGAAAAATTAGGGCTTAAATTCACTTTGGCAAGAATATCAATAATTCAGCTAAGAATTGATGGAGATCATATCAATAATAAGCAAGGATATCATTCATTCTATGTGAAATTGATGAAAAAATCATGTAATCTCCTCGTATTTGAAAGCTCAGGGCTAAAATTGATAGAGAAATGATGAGAGGGTTTTGGGGGACACAAGGGAAGGACAATTCCCTTATTAAATTCCCACATATCTGGCTAAGAAATTCCCCTGAGGAGTAAGCTTGAATTTCTGAGATGAATAAGAAAGCCTGGACCTTGCTTTGAGATTTCATGAAAGACTTCTCGATATTTTTCTGAGAATGAACGTGGGAATAAGGGGAGGAACCGTTCAAACCCTCTAATATCCCTGGAATTTTACCTAAAATGATGTAGTTTAAGGATTAAATAGGTAGGTGATTACAAAATATCCCTGGACAAAAATATGAAATCTGGTCGACTGGGTCCTAACGGGTCACTCAATGAGTCATTGGTTGGGACCACAACTCGTTGGGACCTCTCATTAGGTCTACTGCCTGAAAAACACAGAAGTCATCAAGGGGGACATAACGACTCGTTATCACTGGCCACGACTCGTGGTGTTGCTCGTCAAGTACACTGGACAATAATTATCCAGGACTGGTAACGGGGAACATCACGACTCGTCACTGGTGGCCACGACTCGTGGTCTCCATCCGTCAACCTCACTGCCTCGACTCTTAATTTCCTGACCCCGGCCTGACCACGAGTGACTTAACAGGTCGTGGGACCTGACCACGACTTGTGTGGTCTTCCGTTAGGTGCACTTCTTTCCCCTTACCATTTCTCCATCCTCCTCCTCACAACTGACCTAACAAGTCGTTAGGTCCCACAACGACCCGTTATGTGAGTCATTTTGTGGAAAATTTCTGCAGATTTTTTTTCTTCAGATTTTCTAATTTAAGTACTGGATCTAGTCTTTGAGTTTCTGGGGAATTACAATATCTCCCCCTTGGGGACATTCGTCCTTGAATGTTGGAAGACACACAGGAAAGCAGAGAATAACAAATCAAAATTTTCTAATACTGCTCATTTAACTCCAAAACTGTCGAAATGACCACCTCCGTTTCAAAATACATAACTGAACTGAATTCACTTTTCATACATACATCCAAAGTCGTTAAAGAAACTTATACACATGATATGAATCTAACAACTGGGTCAGTTTCTAAGGCAAAACTAACATTTTAAGCTGTAACAGAGTCAGTAGAGAACAAGTATGGGTATTTCGCCATCATATCTGCTTCGGCCTCCCATGTAGCTCCCTCAACCTGCTGATTTCTCCATAAGACTTTGACTGAAGCTATTTCCTTGTTCCTCAGTTTACGAACCTGACGGTCAAGGATCTGGACTGGTACTTCCTCATATGATAGACTATCTTTTATTCCTACACTTTCCAATGGCACACCTGAGGTTGGATCTCTAATGCACTTCTTCAAAAGTGACACATGGAAAACTGGGTGTACAACTGCTAGTTCTGAAGGTAATTCTATCTCATAGGCTACATTGCTGATACACCTCAAAATTCTATAAGGTCCCACGTACCTCGGACTGAGCTTTCCCTTCTTGCCAAACCACATCACCCTTTTCATGGGAGAAATTTTTAGGTAAACCCAGTCATCCACTGAAAACTCCAACTCTCTTCTCCACACATCGGCATAAGATTTCTAACGGCTCTGAGCTATTTTCAACCTTTCTTGGATGAGCTGAACTTTCTGCATTGCCTCGTGAACTGAGTCTGGTCCTATCAAGGTAGCTTCACCAACCTCGAACCACACTATAGGAGATCTACACCTTCTCCCATATAATGCTTCAAATGGGGCCATCTGAATGCTAGAGTGGCAGCTATTGTTGTATGCAAACTCGATAAGATGCAAATGGTCATCCCAATTACCCATGAAATCAATTGCGCAT
Organism: Datura stramonium; assembly: GCA_018107945.1. Classification (NCBI taxonomy): domain Eukaryota; kingdom Viridiplantae; phylum Streptophyta; class Magnoliopsida; order Solanales; family Solanaceae; genus Datura; species Datura stramonium. The sequence continues at coordinate 15,241 of JACEIK010005252.1, forward strand.
GCTCTTAACATATCTTCTAGGGTCTGAATAGTCCGCTCAGCTTGCCCATCTGTTTGCAGGTGGAAAGCTGTGCTGAGCTTGAACTGAGTTCCTAGTCCCTTTTGAAAGGATTTCCAGAAGTGTGAGGTGAACTTAGTCTCTCTGTCTGAATTTAAAGATAAAGGCACCCCATGGAGTCTGACTAACTTGTGAATATATAGTCTGGCATAATCCTCAGCTGAGTTTGTGGTTTTGATTAGGAGAAAGTGAGCTGACTTAGTCATCCGGTCTACTACTACCCAGATTGAGTCATGCTGCCGACGAGTTCGGGGTAGGCCTGTAATGAAGTCCATGTTTACTTCTTCCCACTTCCATGTGGGTATGCTGATGTCCTGAGTCATACCTCCTGATCTATGGTGTTCCACCTTAACTTGCTAGCAGTTCAGGCACTTGGATACAAATTCAGCAATGTCTCCTTTCATGCCATTCCACCAGTAAATATCTCGTAGATCGCGGTACATTTTGGTGGCACCAGGGTAGATGGAATATCTAGAACTGTGTGCTTTAGATAGTATCTACTATCTTAACTCACCGACATCTGGTACATACAATCTGCCCTGGTAACGGAGCACGCCATCTCCCTCTTGGAGAAAGCTTCCACCTCCTTCCTGAGAACCGCTTCTTTAAGTTTATGAAGAATGGGATCTTCATCCTGTCTGGACTTAACTTCGACTACCAAGGATTAATCGGACCCACTTTGCATTACCACACCACCTTCGACTAAATCCACCAACTGCACCCCTAACCAGGCTAGTCTGTGGACATCCTTTACTAACTCCTTTCAACCTTCCTAAATGTGAGCCACACTCCCCATAGATCGTCTGCTTAGGGCGTCATCCACCACATTGGATTTTCCCGAATGATACAACACGCTCATGTCATAGTCCTTTAATAGCTCCAACCACCTTCTCTAACGCAGATTTAGGTCCTTCTGACTCAACACGTACTGAAGGCTCTTATGATTTGTGAACACATCCACGTGAGCCCCATATAGGTAATGCCTCCATATATTTAGTGCAAACACCACCGCTGCCAACTCCAAGTAATGAGTTGGATAGTTCTTCTCATGAACTTCGAGCTGTCTGGAGGCATAGGCTATCACCTTGCCCCACTGCATTAGAATGCATCCGAGTCCGATTCGGGAAGCATCACAATAGACAACCAACCCATCTATTCCTTCTGGAAAGGTAGAAACTGGAGCGGTAGTGAGTCGAGTCTTCAACTCTTGAAAACTCTTCTCACACGAATCTGACCACTGAAATTTCACTTTCTTCTAAGTTAACTTAGTCAGAGGTGATGCTATAGAGGAGAACCCTTCCACAAACCGTTGGTAATAACCCGCCAAGCCCAGGAAACTCTTGATTTCTATAGGAGAGGTAGGTCTAGTCCAATCTTTCATTGCTGCTATCTTGTGAGGATCTACTTGCATTCCTTCACCTGAGACCATATGACCTAAGAAAGTCACGGACTTTAACCAGAATTCGCACTTGCTGAACTTGGCGAATAACTGGCGGTCCCTGAGTGTTTGTAATGCTAATATTAGGTGATTAGCATGCTCTTCCTCATTCCTAGAGTATACCAGAATGTCATCGATAAATACAATGATTAACATATCCAGATACTTCTTGAAAACTCTATTCATCAAGTCCATGAAGGCTTCTGGGGCATTTGTTAGCCCAAAGAACATCACTACAAACTCATAGTGACCATACCGAGTCTTGAATGCTATTTTTGGTATGTCACATTCTCTGAGCCTTAGCTGATGATACCCTGACCTGAGATCAATTTTTGAGAAACAGTTGGCTCCCTGAAGTAGGTCAAACATGTCGTCAATTCTGGGTAGGGGATACTTGTTCTTTACTATGACTTTGTTAAGCTAACGGTAATCTATGCACATTCTGAGGGTGCCGTCTTTCTTACGAACAAATGGCACTGGAGCACCCAGGGAGAGATACTGGGTTTGATAAAACCCTTTTCAAGAAGATCTTTTAATTGCTCCTTCAACTCCTTAAGCTCAGCTGGAGCCATTCCGTATGGAGGGATGGAGATGGGCTGAGTATTTGGGAGAAGGTCTATCCCGAAGTTTATTTCCCATTCAGGGGGAACTCCGGGAAGATCCTCAGGAAATACATCTGGGAACTCACTTACTACTAGAACTGACTGGCTAGTTGGGGTCTCAGAGTTGGAATCCTTGAACCGAACTAGATGATAGATACATCCCTTAGAGATGAGTATCTGGGCCTTAAGGTAGGAAATAAACCTACCCTTAGGCGCTGAACTGCTGCCCGTCCACTCTAACACTGGTTCATTTGGAAAATGAATCTTGACAACTCTAGTTCTGCACTCAACTGAGGCATAGCAGAAGTGTAACCAATCCATGCCAAGGATAAGGTCAAAATCAACCATATCTAAATCTATGAGGTCAGCTGGGATGACTTTATTCAGGAATGAGACTGGGCAGTTTCTATACACCCGGCTAACTCTAATTGACTCACCAATTGGGGTGGAGACTTAGAATGGTTCTGAGAGGACCTCTGGACTGATATTGAACTAGACTGCTACTTAGGGAGTCATGAATGAAAGAGTGGCTCCTAGATCTAGGAGGGCATACACGTCTAAATGAAAGAGACGTAACATACGCGTGACTACGTCAGGTGAGCTCTCCTGATCCTGACGGGAAGACAGAGCATAGAAATGGTTTTGACGCTGACCGTCATCCATACCTGATGTGTTAGCCTGCTAGGGTAGTCAACCTGTTGGAGCTGATGATGTGGTGGATTGTGATCTCCCTCACCCGGTTGATGGGCACTCCCTGAGATGGTGTTTGAGCTGTCCACAATCGAAACAGCCCTCTCGACCCTAAAGGCACTCTCATGGGTGGTTCTTGCCACACTTGGGGTAAGCTGGATACCTATTCCGGGTGCCGTGGGTCTGAGACTGAGTGCCATATGACCCACCCCTCCGATCTTGGTGGGACCGAAAGGTTGGGGCACTGGCTGAACTAGGTGTTGGGGATCTCTACTACTGTTGCTGCTGTGGGCAGCTTCTATCGCTAGACCTCTGATGGACATAATCTCACTGGCCAGTCCTTGCCCGTTTGTTCTTTCGCTCCATATCCTTCAACTTTTCAGCCTCAATCTGCTGGGCATAGACAATCAAGATGGAGAGGTCCATAACTTTAATCAACATCCCTGTCCTGCACTCCTTGAGGACCAGATTTGATACCCCGTTCACAAATTTCAACATGCGAGCCCTTGGCTCGGCTACCATCTCTGGATCGTACTTAGACAGCCTGGTAAAGCATACTCCTCCACTGTTCTGTTTCCCTGTCTCAAGTTCATAAACTCCGCCATTTTTGCCTCCTTCAGCTCCCGAGGGAAAAATCTGTTCAGGGAAGCTGTATGGAACTCCTCATACTCTACTGGTCCTGCTCCCGCTAGATGCCCCTCCTTCAACTGTTCATACTAGACCTGAGCTACCCCTTTTAGCTTGTAGGCATCCAGATCAGCACTCTCAGAGGAGCTAACACCCATAATGCGGGTAATCTTCCTAATCTCATCCACGAACTCTTGGGGATCCTCCCCTACTTTGGATCCCTGAAATGATGGAGGGTTCATATGGGTGAAGTCCCGCACCCTAGAAGCTGATGCAGACCCGTTGGTGTTCATCGACACCACCTGCTGGTTCACCTGGTTGGTGACTGTTTGGGCGAGCAGTTAGATGGCCACCCTGAACTCGGCGGTAGATACTGAATCATCTTGAGGGGCTGTCGAGGCTGGTGGGGATGGTCTGTTGGCGTTACTGGCCCTTCTTCTGTTACCACATCTGGAAGGCATAGTTCATTGAAATGAAATAGAGTATGATTTAAAAGGATGTTTTGGGGTTCGATCCTTAACGCACGATAAATAATATGAACAAAAGAGAGTTTTCCTAATAACATCTCGTAGCCTCCTCATCATAAGCGTGGTGCGCTTCACACCCATGAAAAGGACTCTACTCGATGAGGCTTTCAGACATTTCGAGGATACTCTAAACCTAGTGCTCTGATATCAAGTTTGTCACGCCCCGAGTCTATACCCTGGATAGGACACGGTACTTGAAGTCACAAGTGACCCCAAGTCAACCCCTGATCTATCATACATTGGTATTCTGAGTTAAATAAATATAGCGAAAGCTTTGAAATAATAGCATAAAAGCATTTATGAAAATAAAATTGAGAATATAAAGTTTAAGAACATCTGAAGTCTGAAATTAATTATGTGTTTGAAAGCCCTCTAACTGATGAGTTGCTGGGACAAGCCCATAGCTAACTCTAAGTCAAGCAAAAAAAATAATGAACTAACTAAAAGAAATGAAATAAGGCCCTCGAATGATGAGGACTCACACTTCAACTGCTGAGGTGGAGGATCTGAACCGCGGCGACTAATGGTACTTAGTCTAAGAACCTGCAACTGTATCATGAAACGATACAGTATAGAAGTATGCATCAGTACTTTGAATATACTGAGTAAGTGGGAGAAAACATAACTGAATATAATGCCTGAATTAATATGACATGCAATGACCAATAAGTAAACTGAACTGAACTACTGAAGTAAACTGAAGTGGTCAAAATGACCCTGTCTGATGGTCAAGACATGTCCTAAGCCTGAAAGTACTGAGTCTGAGATACTGAGCTAAATTGATAGAGCTAGAACTGAACAGAGCTGCTTATTCTGAAACTGGACTGGACTGACTAGTGGGAGAGTCTATAACCGACATATAACCATGTGAGCTAGACGTGGAGTGCGATGTATACAACCAATCAGTAGGACCCAATATACCTTGCTAGGGTATAAAGGCATGAACTAGGTGATCACAAGAGTCTGGGGCCAATCAGGCCAAGTAATACTGTAATCTACGCTGGCAACGCAGTTTTGGAAACCTGGGTGCACTGGAACCCCGGCCCACTTGGTGCTAAGTACTACTCCCACTAGAAAACCTATACTAAACTACTAGGTTGATAGCTCGAAACTAGGGTCCAAGACTAGTTAGGGACATATAACTGAAAGTACCCTTAGAGTCTTGTCGACCAAATTCTGAAACTGGGTGCTAGACTAGTCAGAGCTGCTTATCTGGAAGCGTCGTAATTGTCTAAGAACAAACTGTAAACTTAACTGGGGTCCTGAGGCTAGTCAGAGCTATGTATCTAAAATATCATTATCGCCTAATGGACCGATAAACTAGATTCTAAGTCTGATTCTGATAATTGGGAGGCACCACTGACACCTTATGAAAAGACAGAAGTCAAACTGATCAGTTGAGAATTTCTGAATAGTTTAGAATAGGTTCTACGCTCTAACCGAACTGAACTACTAAGCAACTAATAGAGAACCCAACTCATTCCAACAATATGGGAATTCCATAATATGGCAAAATTTCAAGAATTAAAGAAATCATATCCAACAAGGATAAAATCATTCTTATAAATGGAGTATTTACTCAACATATAAACAATAAGAAATACTAGAAAATTCAGCCCAAATCACACTTCCAACTAGACAGAATTTAATACATGAATAGTCTTTACTCGAAAATTTAGGGCTTAAATTCACTTTGGCAAGAATATCAACAATTCAGGTAAGAATCTATGGAGATCTTATCAATAATAAGAAAGGATATCATTCTATGTGAAATTGATGAAAAACAACATGTAGTCTCCTCGTATTCGAAAGCTCAGGGCTAAAACTGATAAAGAAACGATGAGAGCATTTTGGGGGACACAAGGGAAGGACAATTCCCTTATTGAATTCCCACATACCTAGCTAAGAAATTCCCCTGAGGAGTAAGCTTGAATTTCTGAGATGAATGAGAAACCCTAGACCTTGCTCTGAGTGTTCTTGAAAGACTTGTCGATATTTTTCTGAGAAAGAACGTGGGAATAAGGGGAGGAACCATTCAAAACCTCTAATATCCCTGGAATTTTACCTAAAACAACATAGTTTAGGGATTAAATAGGTAGGAGATTACAAAAATATCCTTGGGGAAAAATCTAAAATCTGGTCGACTGGGTCCCAATGTGTCACTCAATGAGTCATTGGTTGGGACCACGACTCATTGGGACTCTCGTTAGGTCTACTGCCTGAAAAACACTGAAGTCATCACGGGGGACATAACGACTCGTTATCACTATCCACAACTCGTGGCATCGCTCGTCAAGCACACTGGACAATAATTATCTGGGGCTAGTAATGGAGAACATCACGACTCATCACTGGTGACCACGACTCGTGGTCACTATCCGTCAACCTCACTGCCTCGACTCTTAATTTCCTGACCCCGGCCTGACCACGAGTGACTTAACGGGTCGTGGGACCTGACCACGACTCGTGAGATCTTCCGTTAGGTGCACTTCTTTCCCCTTACCATTTCTCCATCCTCCTCCTCACAACTGACCTAACGAGTCCTAAGGTCCCACAATGACCCGTTAGGTGAGTTGTTCTATGGCAAATTTCTGTAGATTTATTTTTCAGATTTTCTAATTTAAGTCCCGGATCTAGTCTTTGAGTTTTCGGGGCATTACATGGATGACTCTCACAGCATCCATAACACTATTGAATTTCTCGTTTATCAATTTGCGGATGTCATCAAATTCATCTTTCACCTATGAAAATAAATTGTATGAAAAAATAATGTCAATTATGTTATTATTTAACATATAAATACAAATTTGTTACATATATTACCTACATATTTCTTGAGTGAATCAATCTCTTGCTTTAAAATTGCATTTTGATCTACATTGCTTCTTTGCGGGACGTCTGATGAAGCAAATGATTTTTTCCCTTGAACAACTTGTGTCACAACTGCTTATTTTTTTGGTGAAATAGACTTCTTATGCAGAGGCTGAATGGACGGCCTCTTCTTTACAGAATGCTTAACAACATGACGAGGTTGTGTCCTCATTGAATGTGGAGATGCAACAGTCTGCTGCTTTGGCTTGTTCTTGACAGGGGATGATGAATCACAAACTTTTTCTTTTCCTTTGGCAGTTGAAATGTGCGGTTCAACGTCCATGAAATCATCATCTGACTGATCTGCCTCATTGGCCACTATATATACTGAACGAGGTTCAACAAATGGCTGTGGTAGTTCAAGGATTGAAAGCTTCTTAGGATTGGCATAATATTTTTCACAATCCAACATAGGACCGAATCGAGACATGGGACAACGAACTCCGAGAGGCTCCAAGTCAATCCGTGGCATGAACATCACATTTAACTCAATCATAATAAATCGGAAGATCAACATAATTAATATAGAGGAAGTCTGATAATCTCATAACATCGGAATACATAACTCAAGACCAAAGTTGATTACATTCTATGTATGAAAAGCCTCTACTACTGACGAGTTGATGGGACAAGACCCCAACTAATTCACTAAAGTCTAAAACTAAAAATACTAGAAATAAATGAGAAGAATAGCCCTCGAATGATGAGGACTCACCAACTAACACTGGGAGATACTGATGCTGAGAGTCTGGCTAATGGCGGGGCTGAGAATGGATATCTAAGCCTGTATCATGAAATGATACAACATAGAGTATGCGGTCAGTACGTAGAATGTACCGAGTATGTAAGGTAAGTAAAACAACTAAGTAAGTAAAATCATAAACCATGCATATCATAAAACATAATCAAGATAAGATGCTGAGAGTAAGGCTTGCATGCTATTTTCTGAAATCATGATTTGAACATAAATAAATATCATAACTGAATCGAATGACCCAAAGCTGAAAACTGATAATCATAAGTAGAATTGAACATTAGGTCAAACCTGCTGAAAACATAATATCATGACTGATGAACATGCATAACTGAAATCATGAGGAATAATGGGAGACTCACCATATAACCGACATTACCACGATAGAGCTTACGTGGTCCCGACTATCACACTCAAGTGGGCAGAGCTGTCCAAAGCTTTTTCAGGGCTTAGAAAGCTATTGATATCAATAGAAGGCCCCTTTGGGGCAGGGGAAACTCACAAGGAAGGTCCCAAATAATCTGAACATACTACGTTGGTGCGTAGTTTTGAGGCATAGGGTTGACTGACCCTTAGCCTACTCAGTGCTAGACACTACTCCCAAAAATATGCATATGCTGTCCATTTTTCAATGAAGCTGAACCATCGTCTAATGAAGAAGCTAACTCATAATATACATGCATAAATTTGAAATCATAACATGAGGAGACTTGGGCTCAAACCATACCACAAGCTGAAGATAGTGAGAGTCTAGACTCCAAAATCCATGTGGTAAGCTAATACATGAAGTTTAGATAAATCATGAAACATACTTGATCATATGGGCTTGTCCAACATTTAAACATGCTTGACATAGACTTGATCATTCAAAAACATGAACATAGACATGGGTAATTCGAAATCATTCTGGCTTTCATATACATCTCATCATTCTTGACTACATATTTCATAGATGTCAACTTTCATGTACTTTCATGGATGGGTATCATAGTTTATAAAACTTGAAAACATAATTTATAATTGAAAACATTGTAAAATATGCCCATTAATCATAATTCAACATTAGAAACATACTTAGATCATACCTATGATTGAAACTTAAAAAATTCACATGTTGGGTTAAAACCCCATAGAGTCATCAACTAGAATTTCATGAATTGAAGAGGGTTTGGGCATGGGTGTGGATGGATACACCCATTCATAGTTTTACATACCTGTAGAAATCTGATTTTAGAACTTTCTTGATTGACCAATGGAAATTTGGGGAAGAACTTGAGGAATTAGGCTTGATCACGCTTACGAGCTTCTAGACTTGCATGCATGGAAGTGATTAGGCCTAGAATGAACTTGCCCCTCTTAAAATACTCCATTCTGAGCTTAAAATGGCGTAGTTTACGCCTTAGGAACTTAGAAATTACAGAAATGCCCTTAATAATTTTNAACTCTATCAGTCTAGTCTAAGTCAGAATCATATCCTCTTAAAATACTCCATTCTGAGCTTAAAATGGCGTAGTTTACGCCTTAGGAACTTAGAAATTACAGAAATGCCCTTAATAATTTTTGCAGGGAAAAACACACTATCAGTCCCAACGAGGGACTGGATAACTCGTGCCCCATCACCATGGCTAGTGGTCTGCTCTCATTGCCTGCACTAGAAATTCATCACCACTGGTCACCACGAGGGACACCACGACTCATGGTGTACCCTACGACTCGTGGTGACGACCCATTAGGGATACTGCTGAAAATATTCAACCTTCAACCAACTCTTGACCACGGAACACTCAACAAATCGTGGTGCTGACCACGACTCATGGTCACACCCGTGGTCACCTCAAAACTCAAAATTCCAACCCAGTCGAAGATCCTCCCCACGAGTCACTCAATGACTCGTGGTGCACCCCACGGGTCACTGGACGACTCGTCCTGTGACCTAGTGCAGAAAATCCTATTTTCTCCATTTCAAACTCCCAGATCTTATCTTAAGGTTTTCGGGGTATTAAAATATCTCCCCCTTGGGAACATTCATCCTCGAATATTGAAAATCATACTGAAAAGAAGAGAAATGCAATCATCATACTCAAATACTGAACATACAAGTTGAAAACTGACGGAGTGACTGACTCTAAACTGAACTACATGACTGAACTGAATTCGTGAATTACTCATACATTCATTGACATGAAAGAAACTGAGGAACATGAGTTGAACATGAAACTAAATAGAGTGCTAAGGAGGAAACTGATACCTTAAGCTAAAATTGAGCTGTAGGGGAGTAGATATGGGTATTTAGCCATCATATTTGCTTCGGCTTCCCATGTAGCTCCCTCAACATGCTGGTTCCTCCATGAAACCTTGACTAAGGCTACTTCTTTGTTTCTTAGCTTACGAACCTAACGATCAAGTATTTCTATAGGAACCTCCTCATAACTAAGGCTATCTTTCACACCAACACTGTCCACCGGAATAACCAAAGCTGGATCACCCAGACACTTCTTTAAGAGAGATACATGGAAAACTGGATGAACTGAAGCTAATTCTTAGGGAAACTCCAACTCATTTGCTACCTTGTCAACCTGTTTCACAATCCGGTAAGGACCAACATAATGGGGACTGAGTTTTCCTTTCTTTCCGAACCTCATCACTCCCTTCAAGGGAGACACCTTTAGAAACACTTAATCCTCAACTTCGAACTCATGTTCTCTCCTCCTCACATCCGCATAGGACTTTTGGCGACTCTGAGCTGTCTTCTACTTATCCTTATAAGTTGAACCTTCTCCATAGCCTCATGGACTAAATTACTATCATCGAAGCTTCACCAACTTCAAACAACCCAATAGGCGATCTACATATCCACCCATAGAGAGCCTCAAACGGAGCCATCTGGATACCATAATGGTAGCTGTTATTATATGCAAACTCAATGAGAGGCAAATGATCATCCAACTACCCTTGAAATCAATCACACACACTCTTAACATATCCTCCAGAGTCTGAATGGTCCGCTCCACCTGACCATCCGTTTGCAGGTGAAATGTTGTGCTAAGCTTGACTTGAGTACCAAGTCCTTTTTGAAATAATCTCCAAAACTGGGAGGTAAACTGAGTACCTCTATATGATATGATGGAATAGGGCACTCCATACAACCGAACTAATTCCCAAATGTATAACTTAGCATAATCCTCCACTGAATCGGTAGTTTTGACGGGTAAAAAATGAGTTGCCTTAGTCAACCTATCTACAACCATCCAAATAGATTCATACTGTCGACGAGTGCGAGGCAACCCTATAATGAAGTCCATAATGATCTTCTCCCACTTCCAAGTAGGGATACTAATGTCTTGAAGCACACCTCTAAGTCCTGGATGTTCCACTTTCACTTGTTGATAATTCAGACACTTAGCCACAAATTCTGCTATGTCCTTCTTCATGCCACTCCACTAATAGACTTTTCGTAGGTCAGGTACATTTTGGTGGCACCTGGATGTATAGAGTACCTGGAACCATGAGTCTCATGTAACATCCAATCTGTCAAATCATCAACATCCGGAACACATAATCGACCCTGATATCGAAGCACTCCATCTCCCCCTTTGGAGAAGACTTCTACCTTCTAATTCTGAACGGCTTCCTTCAACTCTACAAAAATAGGATGCTCATCTTGTCTAGCATTGACCTCGGTCACTAAGGATGATTCTAACCCATTCTAAATAATAACACCACCATCGGTTAGTCAACAAGATGAAATCCTAGTCATGCAAGCCGATGGACATCATTCGCTAACTCCTTCCTTTCCTCATCTATATGGGACACACTCTCCATGGAAATCCTACTAAGAGAATCCGCCACCACATTAGCATTTCCTCTATGATAGAGAACACTCATATCATAATCCTTCAAAAGCTCTAACCACCTTCTCTGATGTAGATTAAAATCCTTTTGGGTAAACACGTACTGTAGGCTTTTGTGGTCCATAAACACATCTACATGGACCCCATACATATAGTGTCTCCAAATCTTTAAGGAAAATACTACCGCTGCCAATTCGAGATCATGAGTCGGATAGTTCTTTTCATGGACCTTTAGCTGCCTAGAAGCATTAGCTATGACCTTACCATGCTACATGAGTGCACAACCAAGGCCGATCCTCGAGGCGTCATAATATACCACAAACCCCTCAATACCCTTAGGTAGGGTCAACACTAGTGCTGAGGTGAGTCGAGTCTTCAACTCTTGGAAACTCTTCTCACAAGCCTCTGACCATTGAAACTGCAATTTCTTCTAGGTCAACTTAGTCAACGGTGCTGCAATGGACGAAAACCCCTTAACAAATCTCCGATAATAATCTGAAGGATTCACCAGTCTAGGCCAATTCTTCACCGCTTCTATCTTTTGAGAGTCCACTTACACACCCTCACTTGACACCACATGACCCAAAAATGCCACTGAGTTCAACCAAAACTCGCATTTGCTGAACATAGCATACAACTGGCAATCCTTTACGTCTCATAGCCTCTCTGTCATAAGTATCGTGCGCTTCACACCCATGAAAAATACTCTACTTAACGCAGCTTTTAGACACCCTAGGACACTTCAAAATCTAAGGCTCTGATACCAAGTTTGTCACGATCCGAACATAGGCTCGGATTGAGACACGGGACAAGGAACCCTGAGAGGCTCTAAGTGGACCCATGGCATGAACATTTAATTAATATAGAAGAAGTCTGGTAATCTCATAACATCAGAATACATAACTCAAGATGGAAGTTGATTATATTCTATGTCTGAAAAGCCTCTACTACTGACCTGTTGATGGGACGGGATCCAACTAACTCACTAAAGTCTAAAACTGAAAGTACTAGAAATAACTGAGAAGAAGGGCCCTTGAATGATGAGGACTCACCAACTGAGACCGGGAGATATTGATGCTAAGAATCTAGCTAATGGCGGGGCTGAGCTTGGATATCAGAGCCTGTATCATGAAATGATACCGCATAGAGTATGCGGGCAGTACATGGAATGTACCAAGTATGTAAGTTAAGTAAAACCGCTAAGTAAGTAAAATCATAAACCATGCATATCATAAAACATAATTAAGATAAAATTCTAAGAGTAGGGCTTGCATGCTATTTTCTGAAATCATGATCTAAACATAAATAAATATCATAACTAAATCGAATGACCCAAAGCTGAAAACTGATAATCATAAGTAAAACTTAACAATGGGTCAAACCTGCTGAAAACATAATATCATGACTGATGAACATGCATAACTAAAATCATGAGGAACAATGGGAGACTCTCCATATAATCGACATTACCACGATAGAGCTTACGTGGTTTTGACTATCACACTCAAGTGGGTAGAGCTGTCCAAAGCTTTGCCAGGGCTAAGGACGCTACCATGATATCAATATCAAGTTGAAATCCCCTTGGGGGCAGGGGAAGCTCACAAGGGAGGTCCCAAATAATCTAAACATACCTACACTGGCGCATAGTTCTGAGTCATAGGGTTGACTGACCCTTACCCTACTCGGTGCTAGACACTACTCCTAAAAATATGCATTTTCTCTCCATCGTTTTTCAATGAACCTGAACCATCGTGTAATGATGAAGATGACTCATAACATACATGCATAAATCTGAAATCATAATATGAGGAGCCTTGGGCTCAAACCATAGCACAAGATGAAAATAGTGGGAGTCTAGATTTCCAAATCCATGTGATAAGCTAATACATCAAGGTTAGATAAATCATGAAATATACTTGATCATATGGGCTTTCCTAATACTTAAACTTGCTTGACATAGACTTGATCGTTTGAAAACATGAGCATAGACATGGATAATTCGAAATCATACTTTCTTCATATACATCTCATCATGCTTGAATACATATTTCACAGATCTCAACTTTCATGAACTTCATAGATGGGCATCATAATTTATAAAACTTGAAAACATAATTTATAATTGAAAACATTGTAAAATATGCCCATTAATCATAAATCAACATTATAAACATGCTTAGATCATACCCATGATTAAAACTTAGAGAATTCACATATTGCATTAAAACCCCATAGATTCATCAAATAGAATTTCATGAATTGAAGAGAGATTGGGCATGGGTGTCGATGGATACACCCATTCATAGCCTTACATACCTGTAGAAATCTGATTTCACAACTTCCTTGATTTCCCAATGGAAATTTGGGGAAGAACTTGAGGGCTTGATCAACCTTAGGAGCTTCTACACTTGCATGCATGGAAGTGATTAGGCCTAGAATGAACTTTCCCCTCTTAAAACACTCCATTCTGAGCTTAAAATGACGTAGTTTATACCTTAGGAACTTAGGAATTACAAAAAAGCTCTTAATAATTTCACAGGGAAAAAAAACACTACCAGTCCCAATGAGGGACTTGATGACTCATGCCACATAACCACAGCTCGTGGTCTACTCTCATTGCCTGCACTGGAAATTCATCATCACCGGTCACCACGAGGGACACCACGACTCATGGTATACCCTACAACTCGTGGTGGCAATCCGTTAGAGATACTGGCGAAAATATTCAACCTTCAACCAACTTTTGACCACGTACCACTCAACAAATCATGGTGCTGACCAAGACTCGTGGTTACACCCGTGGTCACCTCAAAACTCAAAATTCCAACCCAGTCCAAGCTCCTCCTTACGAGTCACTCAATGACTCGTGGTGTACCCCACGGGTCACTGGACGACTCGTCTTGTAACCTAGTGAAGAAAATTCTATTTTCTCTGTTTCAAACTCCCAGATCTTATCTTAGGATTTTAGAGTTATTACAATATTCCTGAAAACCAACTGCAAAAAACAAATAAAAAGGGATAAAATTACTCCCTCTGTTTCAGAATAAGTGGTGTCTTAGTCTTTTGATTTTGTTTCAAAATAAGTGGTGTTTTACATAATTAAAGAGACATTAATGATATTTTTTCAATCTTACAAAGTTTTACATAACCAACAAAAGAATAAAAAGTTACATCTTTCTCAAGATATGTGAGTGTAAGTTTTTCGAAAATTCCGTGCTATTGTGGAATGTCTAGAACTTTCCTGGTGTGTATATAAAACAAAATGAAGGATGTGGACTGTAGGAGATGATTTAGGAATTTCTTTGAATGAACCTAACTGTATCCCTCACTTTACCTACCTTGAATGTTGAATCCTAGTGAGCTCCATTGAGCCTTAAGCCTATTCTTTGATAGCTACAAAATAAGATTAATCTTTTTTTCTTTCATTATCCTTGAATTTGATCCAAAACTCCTAAGCGCTTAAGGGAAAAATCCAAAAGAGTGAAGGAGTGAGAAGCATGAAAAAGAAGGAAAAGTAGCAGTTGTAAAA
>JACEIK010005252.1:97517-114690 GCA_018107945.1 Datura stramonium
ATTAAATCAATTTCAAAACCCCATGAATTTTTATTGAAATTTTAGTAAAATCGTAGAGGAAGGGCATGGGTGTGGAAGAAACCACCCATTGAGAACCTTACATACCTGGGAATAACTAACCTCTCTTGACAACCCAAGAAGAAATTTCAATCAATTGATGAGTTCTAAGCTTGAATCACTCTCCCAATTCCCCTAACTTGCATGCATGAATGAATGAAGTGAAAACTGAACTTAACCCCTTTAAATTTCCCTATTCCTAACCCAAAATGTCGAAGTTTAGGCCTTAGGATCTTAGGAATTTATGAAAAAGCCCTTACTAATTCGCAAAAAAATAACTGTCAGGGGGTCCCAACGAGGGACCTAACGACTCTTCATGAGGGGCCAGGACTCGTGGAGTCGTTCTTCGGGTACACTGCTTATCAGATCTCCTGGGCTCTTCACGGGTGACTTGACAATCCGTTGCTTGTGACCATGACTTGTGGTCACCTCCCGTCATGTACACTGCCTTAGTCTCAAATAAAACTTACCCTGCTTGATCACGACTCATCCCACGAATCATGGGGACTGACCACGACTCGTGGGGTCCTTCCGTTAGGTACACTGTTTGACTTCCTTCATTTATTCTCCACCATAACCCCACGACTGACTTGACGACTCGTGGTGACGGACCATGAGACGTTCCCACGCCTGTGGGGACCCCTGCACTTCAATTCCTCTAGGTCTCCCCACAAGTCACCTGACGACTCGCGGGATCCTCTCACGAGTCGTCCAACGACTTATCCTGCAACTGAAGCACTGATTTCCAGTTTTCCCCGTTTCAACTCCCAGGTCGGATCTTTGAGTTCTCAGGGTATAACAATATCTCCCCTTGGGAAAATTCATCCTCAAATGTTAGAAACACACAGAAACTCAGAAACATGCAATCATCATCTGTAAACACTGATCGTTTAAACTGAAAATTGACGGAATAACTACCTCCGGAAAGAACTACATAGCTGAACTGAACTCAGACATCACATACATCTATCATAACATAAATCATACTTGCGCACATGAACTGAACATGGAAACTGATTAGAGAATTGGGGCGAAAACCGATACCTCAAATTGAAAATGAGCCGGTAGGGAACAGGTGAGGGTATTTAGCCGTCATAGCCACTTCAACTTCCCACGTAGCTCCCTCGACATGCTAGTTTCTCCGTAACACCTTCATCGAAGCTACTTCTTTGTTTCTCAACCTACGAACCTGGAGTTCCAAAACTGCAACTGGAATTTCCTCATAACTGAGGCTATCTCTCACACCAACGCTTTCCACCAGGACAACATAAGCTAGATCACCCAAGCACTTTTTCAAGAGAGATACATGAAAGATGGGATGAACTGAAGATAATTCCGATGGCAAGTCTAACTCATACCTACCTTACCCACTCTTCTCATAACCCGATAGGGACCAATATAGAGGGGACTAAGTTTTCCTTTCTTTCCGAACCGCATGACTCCCTTCATGGGAGACACCTTCAGAAATACCCAATCGTCAACCTCGAACTACAACTCTCTCCTTCTCACATCCGCATATGATTTTTGACGACTCTGAGTGGTTTTCAGCCTGTCCCTTATCATCTAAACTTTCTCCATGGCCTTATGAACCGAATCATGTCCTATCATTGCTGCCACACCAACCTCAAACCATCCTATGGATGATCTACACCTCCTCCCTTAAAGAGTCTCGAACGGTGCCATTTGGATGCTGGAGTGATAGCTGTTATTGTAAGCGTACTCGATCAAGGGCAAGTGATCATCCCAACTACCTTTAAAGTCCATCACACAAGCTCCCAACATGTCCTCGAGAGTTTCAATTGTCTGCTCTGCCTAACCATCCGCTTGCGGATGGAATGCTGTGCTGAGCTTAACCTGAGTCCCAAGCCCTTTTTGGAAAGACCGCCAAAACTGAGAGGTAAACTGAGTACCTCAGTCTGAAATAATAGACAAGGGCACTCCATGTAATCGCACCAACTCACGGATATACATTTGGCATAATCACCCGCTGAATCTGTGGTTTTGATTGGTAGAAAGTGTGCAGCCTTGGTCAACCTGTCTACTACCACCCAAATAGAATCATAGTGTCGGCGAGTACAAGGTAGCCCTGTAATGAAATCCATATTAATCTCTTCCCACTTCCAAGTAGGAATGCTAATATCCTGAAGTACGCCTCCCAGCCTTTGATGTTTGACTTTCACATGCTGACAGTTCGGGCACTTGGCTACGAATTCTGCAATATCCTTCTTCATGTCGTTCCACCAATATATTTCCCACAAATCATGATACATCTTGGTGGCACCCGTATGGATAGAATACCTGGATCCATGTTCCTCATGCAATATCCGGTCCCTCAAATTATCCACATCTGGAACACATAGACGGCCCTGGTACCGCAGCACACCATATCCCCCTTGGGAGAAGACCTTCACCTTCTGACTTCCAACGGCTTCCTTCAGCTTTACTAAAATCGGATCCTCATCTTGTCTGGATTTCACATCCGTCACCAAGGACGATTCTAATCCATTTTGCACAACAACGCCGCCATCGGTCGAGTCGACCAATCTAACTCCCAACCTCGTAAGTCGATGGACATCTTTCACCAACTCCTTCTTTCCTTCATCCACGTGGGACACACTCTCCATAGAGAGCCTACTAAGAGCGTCCGCCACCACATTAGCCTTACCCGGGTGGTAAAGGATACTCATGTCGTAGTCCTTTAGTAGCTCCAACCACCTCATTTGCTAAAGATTGAGATCGTTCTGCGTGAACACATATTGCAAGCTCTTGTGATCCGTGAATACATCCATGTGGACCCCATATAAGTAATGTCGCCATAACTTCAAGGCGAACACCACCGCGGCCAACTCAAGATCATGAGTCAGGTAATTCTTCTCATGGGTTTTCAATTGTCTTGAGGCATATGCTATCACCTTCCCATGCTGCATCAACACACACCCAAGTCTGATTCTCGAAGCATCACAATATACAACAAAACCATTGGTACCCTCGAGTAGGGTCAACACTGGTGCTGAAGTGACTCGAGTCTTCCACTCTTGGAAGCTCTTCTCACAAGTCTCCGACCATTGGAACTTTACCTTTTTCTGAGTCAACCTGGTCAATGGTGTTGCAATTGATAAAATCCCTCAACAAACCTCTAGTAGTAACCTGCTAGGCCAAATAAACTCCAAATTTTTTAAGGATTCACCGGTATGGGCCAATTCTTCACCGCCTCAATTTTCTGAGAATCTACTTTTATGCCCTCACTCGATACCACATAGCCCAAAAATGCAACTGAGTCCAACCAAAACTCGCACTTACTGAACTTTTCATACAACTGATGATCCTTAAGAGTCTGCAACACTATTCTTAAATGAGCGGCATGCTCCTCCTTGCTCTGGGAGTATATAAGGATATCATCGATGAACACGATCACGAACATGTCTAGATATTGCTTGAACACCCTATTCATCAAGTCCATGAAAGATGCAGGGGCATTGGTTAGTCCAAAAGACATAACAACAAATTCATAGTGACTATAACGAGTCCTGAAAGCAGTTTTCGGAATGTCACTCTCCCGAACCTTGAGCTAGTGATACCCGGACCTGAGATCTATCTTTGAGAAACATCTGGCTCCCTGAAGTTGGTCAAACAAGTCATCGATCCTTGGTAAAAGGTACTTATTCTTGACGGTGACCTTGTTCAATTGCAGGTAATCAATACACATGCGAAGGGATCCATTCTTCTTTTGGACAAAGAGAACCGGTGCACCCCATGGAGACTTTCTCGGTCTAATGAAGCCCTTATCCAACAAATCCTTCAACTGATCCTTCAACTCTTTTAGCTCAGCTGGGGCCATCCTGTACGGAGAAATAGAGATAGGCTGCGTATCGGGTAAGAGTTCAATGCCGAAATCAATTTCCCTCTCAGGGGGAACACCTGGCAAATCATCGGGAAAAACCTCCGGATACTCACACACTACCGGAACTAACCAGATAGTCGGGGTCTCAGACTCAACATCCTTAACCCAAACTAGGTGATACATACAGCCCTTAAAAATCATTTTCCTAGACTTAAGAATGAAATAAATCGACCGACTGGTACAGCTAAATTACCCTTCCACTCGAAAACTGACTCGCCCGAAAATTAAAATTCCACCGCACGGTTCCTACAATTCATCGAAGCATAACATGCAAACAGCCAATACATACCCAAAATGATGTCAAAGACAATCATAGCTAACTCTACTAATTCTATGGAGGTAACCTTATGCAATATTATGATGGGGCAATCTCTATACACCCACCTAGCTACAACTGATTCACCGACTGGGGTAGAGACTGAGAACGGTTCTAACAAAATTTCAGGGCTAACTCCAAAACTACTAGCAATATAGGGAGTCACAAAAGATAAAGTAGCTCCTAGATCTAACAAGGCATAAGCATCAATATGGAAGACTTGCAACATACCAGTGACCACATCTGGAGAAGCCTCCTGCTCCTAGCGGGGTACTAGAGCATAAAACCTATTTTGGCACTGACCGCCTTCTAAACTAGTAGAGGCACCCTGCTGAGGGAGACGTTCTACTGGAGCGGCAGAACTGGCTGCTATCACACGGGCCCCACTGACCCCTGACCTGGCTGAGAGGCAGTCCCTAAGTTGGTGCCCGGTTTTGCACACCCGAAACATGCATCTAAGCCAACTAAGCACCTCCAGGGATGATTCTTGCCGCACTTCGCACAAGCCGGAAAAATGCTAGCCATCTGCATGTTACCCTGATCCCTCGAGCCTGAAGACCTACTCCTCTAGTCTCCTCTAAACCTAGATGGCATGTTGGCCGATGATGGAGCTGGAGCGATAGACCTGCGCTGGGACTGTTGGTGCTGTCCACCCCCTGACCTGACCTGAGAAACCCCATAGTTGTCATTCCTAGCTCTCTTGGACTCCCTCTTCCTCCGGTAGATCGACTCCATTTGTTGTGCATGCAATACAATACTGGGGAAGTCAATATCCCGATGAAGCATGGCGATCCTGCAATCCTTGTACAAGTAATTCGCCACCCCATGCACAAAACGGCTAACTCGAGCCCTTTGATTCGCCACCAACTCCGGAGCATACTTGGATAATCGGGTGAACTCCAATGCATACTCCTGCACGGACATGTTACCCTGCTTCAAATTAACAAACTCAGCCGCCTTGAGCTCCCTCATCTCCCGAGGGAAGAACCGATCCATAAATGTCGTGTGAAAATCCTCCCAACCTATCGTGCCTACACCCACTGCCCTGGAATCTCTCCATTTCTTAAACCATATGTGAGCTACCCCCTTTAGCTGATAGGAGGTCAAGTCAACACAATCTCCATTGTTCACCCCCATAACCTGGGTGATCTTCAGAATCTCCTCAATGAAATCGTGGGGGTCCTCGTCCACCTTCGACCTTGTGAACTCAAGAGGGTTCATTCTCAAGAAATCCCTCACCCTAGTTGTTGCCGCATTCCCATTCTGAGGGTAATGCGCCACTGTCTGATTCTGAACCTAGGTAGTCATGGTCTGTGCCAACATCTGAATTGCTGCCCCAAACTCAGCGTGGGTAGCCAACTCTGGTGCGTGCTCCTCGTGAACGGGTGGGGTGGGCTGGTACTCCTCACCATTGGTACCCTCATGATCATTATCGTTATCATTCCTTCTGGGGTTCACTCGGCGTGGAGGCATGATGCTGCAAACGTGAATAGCACAAATTAGAAGGGCAGAGGACTTTTCATCGCACGACATAGATCATGAAAGAAGAGAACATTTCCTAAACATCTAGTAGCCTCTTCGTCATAAGTGTGGAGCGCTTCACACCCATGAAAAAGACTCTACTTAATGCGGCTTTCAGACTCCCAAGGAAACTTCAAACCTATGGCTCTAATATCAAGTTTTTCACGACCCGAACGTACACCCGGATCGTTGACACGGGACAAGGAGCCTCGAGAGACCCCAAGTCAATCCATGGAATGAGTGTACATCTAATTCAATCACATAAGCAGTAGACTTAACATAACAAAATGTAAACATGCCATAACAATGAAGAAAAGACAATACATGATTCATACATGATGGTTGAATACAACTTCTAGTCTAAAAAGCCTCTAGTCATGAAAGACGGGTTGATGGGACAAATCTCCAACTAACCCAACAAATCTGAAACTGAAGGAAAAGCATAGAGTTTGAACATATGGCCCTCGGAACATGAGGATTCACCAAATCAGTTGATAACTATCTCAGAAGAACTACTGAGGAGGGTGAGCCTGAGAGATGGGTCTTGTATCATAAAACGATACAGCATAGAAAGTATGTGGTCAGTACTTGTAATATACTGAGTAAGCACGGTAAGTAAAATGGACAATTAAAATATCGAAATCTCATAAGTGATCATAAGAGTGGGACATCATGCTCATATCATAAATATCGTACCATCACATAAGGCTCAAGATTTTTAAAACATTCGTAATACAATCGTAATCATAATCGTAAGAGAAAATGCTAGTTTAACATGACTTGAGCCCATATACATAACTGTAAACATGCATAAATTATGAGGAACAGCGGGAGATTCTCTTAACCGACATACCCCATATGAGCATACATGAAGCCCGACTTGTAACCCTAGTCGGGAGGGTGTCCGTACCTTGCCAAGGGTAGGACCATGAAAGTGTGATGTCACCATGAAAAGGGCCATTTGGGCGGGGGACAGTCCCATAGGAGGTCCCAACATACCTACGGTGGCACATAGTTTATGAGGTCCGGAGAAGAAACCTAGGCCCCGAACCCACTCGGTGTTCGATACTACTGCCAAAACATATATAGTGCTCATAGTATAACATATATAAATTCATGGGATAGTTAAATCATGATTATCATAAATATACTTGTACATACGTGAACTAGCCATGAAACGAGGCCCGTGAGTCGGCCAAAACATAATTCATGATTCATTAGATTCATACATACTTGGAGATCATGCATATAGCTTGAATTTCATAAAAATCATAATGGGTAATATAATAAATTCAGGATTTAAATCATAATTTATACCGGGCTTGTATATATCATCAATAGGAGAGTAGATCATAAATGGATTGATCATGGGGCACACATAATTAGGCTTAAATACATGGAAATCCAACCAATAATATTATTATTAGTTTAAGCTACAAAAGTTGATCAAAACCAATAGATTATAATTAGAGTCAAAAATCATAAAGCTCATTCTCAAATCATTAGAATTTTAATTAAATTAATTTCAAAACCCCATGAGTTTTTATTGAAATTTTAGTAAAATCGTAGAGGAAGGGCATGGGTGTGGAAGAAACCATCCATTGAGAACCTTACATACCTGGGAATAACTAGTTCTTAACCTCTCTTGATAATTCAAGAAGAAATTGCAATGAATTGATGAGTTCTAAGCTTGAAGCACTCTCCCAATTCCCCTACCTTGCATGCATGAATGAATGAAGTGAAAACTGAACTTAACCCTTTTAAATTTCCCTATTTATAACCCAAAACGTCGCAGTTTAGGCCTTAGGATCTTAGGAATTTATGAAAAAGCCCTTACTAATTCCCAGAAAAAATAACTGCCAAGGGGTCCCAATGAGGGACCTAATGACTCGTCATGAGGGGCCACGACTCGTGGAGTTGTTCGTCAGGTACACTACTTATCATATCTCCTAGGCTCGTCAAGGGTGACTTGATGATCCGTTGCTTGTGACTATGACTCGTGGTTACCTCCCATCATGTACACTGCCTTAGTCTCAAATAAAACTTACCCTGCTTGATCACGACTCATCCCATGAATCATGGGGACTGACACGACTCGTGGGGTCCTTCCGTTAGGTACACTGTTTGACTTCCTTAATTTATTATCCACCCTCACCCCACGGCTCACTTGATGACTCGTGGTGACTGACCACGAGTCGTTTCCACGCCTGTGGGGACCCCTGAACTTCATTTCCTCCAGGCCTCCCAAGAGTCACCTGATGACTCATGGGATCCTCTCATGAGTCATCCAACGACTCGTCCTGCAACTGAAGCACCAATTTCTAGTTTCTCCCCGTTTAAACTCTTGGGTCCGATCTTTGAGTTCTCGGGGTATAACAATTTTCATGAAAGAAAGATATTAACAAAGAGGATAGCTAACTACAACTCTCAAGCATCATGAAAATTATAGCAGAAAGAAACATCATGTTCCAACTAACAAACAAACCCTAACTTTGATCTTCCGGGCTAGAACTGTTAAAGATTTTCGGAAGGATTTTAGGGCACAAGGGAGAGCAATTCCCTTGTTTAATTCCCACCTACCTGGTATAGAAATTTTTAAGAAAACCCTTGAGAAATCTGAGAAGAAAATTGAGACCCTTGATCCTGCTCTGTGCTCCCTGATTGAGTTTTCTACGTTCTGACTGTGAGAGAATGAGAGGAATGAGAGAAAACAATCGACTGACTCCTTAAATCCCTATGAAAATAACCCCAAAAGACATTTTTAAGAGTTAAAAAGGTGGGAAGTTACAAAAATTCCCCTGAGAGAAAGTCCAAAAAACTGCCCGTTGGGATCCAACGGGTCACACAATGAGTCGTTGGTTGACACCACAACTTGTTGGGACCAGTCGTTGGTCCTGGGCCAAAAATGTAAGCTTACTAGAATTGGAAAACATGAGGGAAAAATGACTTATTAGATGAACCAACGGGTCATTGGTTCCTCTCGTGGCCACTGGAGGAATCTTAAACGGGAGTTGGAACTCCTACTAACAGATGACCCAATGACTTGTTGGTAAGACCAACGAGTTGTGATAACTGCCCATCATCACCACTGATCTTCCTTGAAGGATTATTGGTTCTGGTAATGGGTGGCAACAATAACTCGTTGAAATGAACCACGAGTCATTAGTCCCACTCGTTGATTCTGGGGAAGGTTGGCCAAACTTTTGAACCGAGCAACAACGAGTGACAGAACAACTCGTTACTCCTCACAACGGGTCATTCCAAGTCTCATTGGTTCCCGAATGAAAACTTGCAGAGCAAAATAATGACTCATAGAACAATTCATTGGTGCTAACGACTTATTGTCTTGGTCATTCTGAGACAAACTTTTCTGATTTTTTCTTGTTTATTCTGAGCTTGGTCTAGAAAAGGTTTGGAGTGTTACAAGTGATCCTGAAACACACAAAATTTAAGATAGAAAGCAGCTATGCAGTTCAGCTCATTTGTCAACTTTGAGACAGCTAAAAGATTGTATTTAAATTATGTAAGATAAAACACATTTGTGATTGTGCTATTATTGAACAGGTTAATAGTCCCCATATGAGTGACTAAGGATACATCTTCATTAGGAAGAAAGACTCTCTTTGGAACTTCAGACTTAGCTAATGAGTTTTTGTTAAAGAATTTCAGACGGGACACTATATGATTTGGGCTCCAATACCTACAATCGGCTCTTATTTCTCTGTTAAGTCGAGGGATTAGTAGGATTACCTGTTGTGTTGGAAGAGTATGTTGGTTCCTTGTTCAGCGGCGTAGGATTTGTTCATACGGATCCTTAGTAAATAGATTTGGTGCAACTTGAGAGCATTGTCTAGCTTGAACTTTTCCATTTTATGGTACTTCAAAAGACTCAGTTGTGACTCCAGTTTTTTGTCCATGTCATGTGGACTCGGGATAATGAGTCTCAAGCTGCACATTATAAGCTGCAGTAGGACCAAACTTTTTCTTCTTGAAATCAAGAGAAAATCCCACCACTCTGAATCAGTCTCTTTAGTGTGTCCCTTACACTTCCAAACTTCACATTGTAGATTGTAATTCTTTTTGAACCTTTGATTTTGGTTGATACTTATAGTAAACATAGCAGCCTCATAGTTTCCTAAAGCTACAGCTGGGTTAGCACCCAAGATTCCAGTGATAGACCTACCGACCTCTAACTTTCATCACTAATAACCATAGAATAGGCATGATTCAATATGGCAAAGGGTTCATTAGCAAGATTTGACTCTTTTTCCTGGGAAAATGAGTCATTGAGCCCTATTATATTAAGAATTGAAAGAGTTTTAGTTTCAGAAGATGAGCTACGTATTCTTTAGATCTTTAACAGTTGCATCTAGGGACTGGAACTAAAGCCTCAAACTCTTCCCACAAATTCTTCAAGGCAGAAAAATACACTGATGACGTAGTTCCTTGAGTTAATGAGGCAATTTCTTTGTGTATATTAAAGGTTCTTTAACTATCTACTTTATTGAACCTCTCATACAGATCTTCCCAGACTATTTGGGCACTAGAATCATACATTATACCCCCAAGAAGACCCTTAGATACTGAACTCATTATCCAAGATATTACTATAGCATTGGTTCAATCCCACTGATGCCCCATTTCACTAGGAAAATATTCTCTTTTGCAAGTTTCATCAACCAAGCCAAGTTTATTCCTACCTAGCAATGGAAACCTCATAGAAAGAAACCACGTAGAGTAGTTCTCGATACCTGTAAGTTGAAAGGAGATGATTTGTAGGCCACAATGTTTGATGGATGAAGAAACAATGGGTGATTATAGTCAATCCCCAATACTACAGAACTGCTTCCAGGAATTGCAACAGCAACATCAGTAGCAAGATTTGGATGATCACCAGTTGATGACTCCATTTCACAAGAGTTTGACGAATCAAGATTGAACAATCAGACAAGAACCAGAAGAGGTGCGGAAGTAAATGGATTGATTTCAAGCCCAAATTGGCGTATGATTTGATACCATGAACTAATTAAGAGTTTAATTCTTGAACTCTTTAGAACTTCATAAAAGGAGGAAGAAGAAGAAGAAGAAGAAGAAGACAAGAACCAGAAGAGGTGTGGAAGTATTTGGATCGATTTAAGCTCAAATTAGTGTTTGATCTGATACCATGACTAATTAAGATTCAATTCTTGAACTCTTTACAACTTCATAAAAGGACGAGGAAGGCAAGATTTGGACGATCACCAGTTGATGACTCCATTTTCCAAGAGTTTGATGAATCAAGATTGAACAATCAGACAAGAACCAAAGGAGGTGTGGAAGTATTTTGATCGATTTCAAGCTCAACTTGGCGTATGATCTAATACCATGAACTAATTAAGAGTTCAATTCTTGAACTATTTAGAACTTCAAAAAAGGAAGAAGAAAAAGAGCAGCAGTAGCAAGATTTGGACGATCGCCAACTGATGACTCCATTTTCCCAGAGTTTGATGAATCAAGATTGAACAACCAGACAAGAACCAGAAGAGGTGCGGAAGTATTTGGATTGATTTCAAGCTCAAATTGGCGTATGATCTTATACTATGAACTAATTAAGAGTTCAATTCTTGAACTCTTTAGAACTTCATAAAAGGAGGAAGAAGAAGAACAGCAACAGTAGCAAGATTTGGACGATCTCCAGTTGATGACTCCATTTTTCAAGAGTTTGATGAATACAGATTAAACAATCAGACAAGAACCAGAAGAGGTGCGGAAATATTTGGATCAATTTCAAGCTCAAATTGGCGTATGATCTGATAACATGAACTAATTAAGAGTTCAATTCTTGAACTCTTTAGAACTTCATAAAAGGAGGAAGAAGGGGAAGAGGAAGAAGAAAGGAAGAAAAAGAAATATGAGAGAAGAAGAAATCTAATATTTTGTTATATATTATTCTCATAGTGTATCTCATACAATGACATGTACTATATTTACAGTTGATAAAGAGATTAACTCATCATTCTAACTGTCTACTAATTTCTAACTAACTTCCAGAAAGGTGGCTAAATAACCAACACCCTCCTAGTGGTTTAGTCTTCTAACTGCTTTCAACAATTACGACATATAAGCAAGAAATTAAGATAGATGTTCAACACAAAAAAATGAGTAAAAAAATTTATTTTTTGATTTCTTAAAGAGTAAAAGTTTGAGAGAAATAAAGATAAAGACCTTAGAGAAATTGCACCTAGGAATATAAAGGCTAGGAAAACATATGAAGTTAATCCCAAAAATTGGAAAATGTACAATGTAGCAATTGCAGTTGTAAAAAATCGAGAAGCCTAACCAGATTAATACAGCACAACTACATTTGTTTTTATCTAGCAGCATATTAGTGACTGCAGATGTGTGTATCAAGTTGATTGTATAGATTAGTGACTCAGGTCTTTTTGAAGGTCATTCATGTTTGAATAATAAGAAAAGTATATAAGTAGTATTTGATAAAATAATTAGCAAGCCCATGAAATTATAAAGGTGCAACCCAATAATCTTGAAGGGTAAGTCAAGTTTAACTCAGACAGAGCTCCCTTCTTTTTTTGGAAGGTGTGAAGCAGTGTCAAATTAAAATACCGAATAAGCACTAGCTCTCCCTGCAAAAAAAAAGGTGATCCAACCGTATGATTTAAATTAAGGAGAATGAAGATCAATTGAAAATGAAGGCATGGGTTAAAGTCCATTAAAAGATGTGAAGTGAATGTATTAGGGATTAGAAGACCAATCCCTTAGTCTCTTTTGATCAAAAAAGGGGTAAATTCAATCAAGCCCAATTATTTCTATTTTATCCACAATGTATAAAGGATATTAGGGTAGATGTGATACCCCAAAAGTCCCTAAGATCATATCCGATTGAAACTGAGAAAGCAGAAAAATTCACATCAGGCTATAAAATGACTCATCAGGTGACCCGTTAAGCCACTTGATGGATTGTCCGGTGACCAGTTAAGTGTGTGCAAAGTTGGAAGAATGAGAATTTTCCCTGGGACTTGACGGGTAGGGTGACGAGTTGTCGTGTCACCCCACGAGTTGTGGTATCCCTCGTTAGGTGTGTGAGGGAGTGTGGCAAGGTTGAACTGGCAGTGTTGGCAATGGATGGAGGGAAAAGTCGTCCTGCACCTCACGACTCGTCAAGTGGCCCGTAGGGAAAAGAAGTTCAGGAAGTGAAGATTTTCCTGTAAAGGTAACGAGTGAGGACCCCATGTTATTAGTGGTCCCAACGACTCATTAGGTCTCTCGTGGTGACTGGCAGTATCAGTTTTTCTGTGAAATTAGTAAGGGTGCTTTTGTAAATCCCAAGCTCCTAAGTCCTAAACTACATCATTTTAATCTTTGAAAGAGGTTTATTAAGAAGGTTTAAGCCTATTCTAACCATTCGCCTCCCATGCATCCAAGCCTAGACCTCTCCATTGAAGATCAAGCCTAGAACCCTCCAAATTCTTCTCAAAATCCTTTAGGATTTCTAGGAAAAGTGTAGATTCAGTTCTTCCAGGTATGTAGGGCTATGAATGAGAGTTCCTTTCACCCTCATGCTAAAAAAATTCTCCTATATTCCATGAATTTAAGTTCTAGATCAAGTTCATGATCTTATGGGGTTTTATCCTAAATTTATGAAATTCTCTATGATTTATTTATGGGTCGATTCCCTTCATGTTTCAAAGCATGTTTTAAGATCTATGGGTAGATTTTATACCTATTTTGATTATAAATACATCGTTTAAAGTGTTTAGAAAATTATGCCTAATTATGTAAGTTTCATAAAAAGTCAAATTTATGATTCAATTATGATTTCGATTCTCCAAGCTCTAAATTATGGTTTATGATTTATTATATGATTTCCTACAAGTACTATTCATGAATTTATAAATTTCAAGTATGGTGATTTTCTCTAGCATGTATATTCTTCATAATTTATGAGTTTATGATTTTGGCCGACTCACGAGCCCTTATTTCATGGCTAGTCATGTATTTCAAGTATGATCAAGTATGTTATGATTTAACTAGCCCATGAACTTCATGTATGATTTCAGGATAATTATATGAGCTTTCATGTGCATATTTTTGGGAGTAGTGTCTAGCACCAAGTAGGCCCGGCGTTAGGGTAAACTTCGAGATCTCAGAACTACGTGTCACCGTAGGTACATATTAATGGTTAACCCTATGGGATCCTTATTAGTGATAGCATGCTATTTACGTCCCTTGCCTTGGCAAGCTTGAGACGGCTCTTCCCACTTGAGTGAGATATCCAGGATATCATGTAAGCTCTATCATGATGGTATCGGTTAAGATGAGTCCTCCCATTATTCCCTTATGATTTATGCTGTGTCATGTTTACGATACTTTGGCTCAATTTATGATTTACAAGATTCCTCTTTTGATTACGATTATGACTAGTTTATGAATAGTTTTAAAAACCTTGAGCCCTTATGTTTATGCTATTATTATCACTTCACGTTTTGAATTATCCTACTCCTATAAACTCTTATGTATTGTATTAGCCCATTTTTCTTACCTTGCATAATTATTACATTAAAAGTATTGACCATATGCTCTATGTTGTATCGTTTCATGATACAAGTTCAAGCATAGTCCTGCTTCTGTATCAGTCCAGTTTAGCTTGTGTTGGTGAGTCCTCATCTTCCAAGGACATTCAGTTTAGTTTGTTGTTTTGATTATTTAGTCCCAGACTTTAGAGCTAGTTGGGAGTGTTATCCCATCATCTCATTAGACAGTTTAGAGGCTTATCAGATATTATGTGGATGTTCAGTCTTGTTGAGCGTTGACTCTTTTTATGCTCTTATGATATATTTATTCTGACTTTCGCTTTGCTCATGAAATATTTCAAATTCCCACTTTAGTTATACTCTTGAAATGTTATGCATGTGTGATGTGCCGTAATTTTACGGCACTTTCGATGCTTAAAACCAAGAAATTATGCACATTCCAGGTATTTTTATATAGGTATGATGTGTTTTGTGCTTAATGTTGCAGGAAACAAGTTCAAAAATAAATTGGGAAAATTTATGCTGAAAATAACTGAAAGGGTAACTGCCAGGCCCTTCACGAGTCATTGGCAGGAGGCACGACTCGTTGTTGAAGTCGTGGGTAAAAGATGAAGTTTGAAGATACTGAGACAATGTACCTGACGGGTTGAGGGAATGACTCGTTACATCTGGTAATGAGTCGTGAAGTCAGTCGTGAGGACTGAAGAAGAAATATTGCCAAAGTAGCCAGTGGAGTTGACGACAAACTTAACGAGTCGTTAGTTGACTAAACGACTCGTTGGCAGATCACTGGAACCAACCGTAAGGTGAATTGGAATTGTGAAGGAGTTAGACCATGAGGGACCTAATGACTCATGCCCAGGCACGACGAGTCGTTAGGTGACCTGTTGCCACAACTGGGTACGATGCTGAGGACGACTATTTTAAGCAAGACACGACTCGTCAGAGGACCCAACGAATCGTCACCAAGCCCATTGCCACTGCCGACCTGGTTTCCAGTTTTAGTTAGGAAAAGGTTTTCTTGGAACTATAAAAACACAATTTAGGTTTATTTTTTAGGAGAAGCCAATTATTATTAATTTTCAAGTAGGATTTTGGTGTTGTATGATTGTTCTTGATTCAAGAAACAAGGTTTATAATTTTGTTCTTGAATTTGAGGATCAAAAGAAACATTGAAATTTATTCATCAACTTTGGAATTTTTATTCAATCTACTTGGTTTTTCTTCTACGATAATTTGTAAGTTGCAATTATGATTTATTCAATATTTTTTGTGATTGTGATCATACAAATATGAATAGATAAACCCATAACTAGGGTTGTGGGAACCAAGATGAATTAACACACATAGGTTAAATACTTAGTGATTATTGAACGGGGTTTAATGCATGTATTATTTTTCTCTTCGTTTTGATTGATTCTTGACGGTTGCAAATGATAGGACTTTCCTTATTCTTACTAACAGGACCAAGGAGGTAATGAATGGGAAAAGGGATTAACAACAGAGATTTGAGGCTATCAACCCTCATCTAATAGCTTG
This sequence comes from Datura stramonium, assembly GCA_018107945.1. Lineage (NCBI taxonomy): Eukaryota > Viridiplantae > Streptophyta > Magnoliopsida > Solanales > Solanaceae > Datura > Datura stramonium. The sequence continues at coordinate 113,383 of JACEIK010005252.1, forward strand.
AAATTTTCCAGGGATAGCTAATCTGATATTAAGGGTAAGGGCTAATTAAAGTACACCCGTATACGGACCAAGTTGCATGGTGATAATCATCTAAATAGGGGACCAACCATTTAGGTGAACTTAACTTATCAATATTGCATGTTAAACACTAGAATAGATCACTAGTGTATAAGGCTTGTGGTTATGAAGTCTTGGGGAACACAATCATAGTGAAGTTATTAATTGAATACAAACCGAATTTGATCTAAGCATTCAGCAGCTTTACTTCTATTTATTATTTTATTTCTTTCGCCCTGTAGGAAATAAGTAACTCAATAGTAATAGCTATTAGCATTAACTTAAGTTCATTCCATATTCCCTGTGGGATCGAAATCAACCTTTGTTGGGTTCTATATTTGACAATCAACCGCTTTATATCTCAATTGCGAGGTGTAATTTGGGCGACATCAAATTTTGGCGTCGTTGTTGGGGAATACGGTTAAGGCTTTTGTTAATTGTGTTTGCTTTACTATTGGTTCTTATTTCTTTTTTTATTTTTTATTTTGTTGTTTTTGTTGCTTAATAGGTCTTAGGTTTGTGCATGCCCGATACTAGAAGCCAAGGAAATCCCCTGGTTCCAATTGATCACAAACTTAAGCAGACATTAAGAAACCTGTAAGAATGGCCAACATCCAAGAGCAGGAAACTGTGGACCAAGCCACAGCGAGAATGTTGGCTGAAAAACAAACTCGGGCTAGAGATCGTGAGTTATCTAGAGTTGCTGAAGAGCAAAGTCTAGCTGCAGAAGCAGAGCGAGCTAGACGACACAGAGGTCTAGAACACTAGAGACATCGGTATTTTGATGAGGAGGATGATGTCGATATAGACGAAGCTAGTGCCACTGGAGCTATAGTCCCTCCTCCTTTTCCTGCTGGGGAAAAGTTTGATATTACTAGCGCAATGATCCAACAACTCAATATGAAGGGCATATTTGCAGGTCATGCATCCGATGATGCTCACGCTCACTTGACAATTTTCGTGGGTATATGTAAGGAATATAAACAACCAGGAGTAATCCAGGAAGCAATCAGAATGAGGTTATTTCCCTTCTCACTGGGGAGTGAGGCAACGATATGGTTGGCTGTGTTACACCCCGTAAATTCTTGACATGTAGATGGCCTATGATCTGGGGCATATTTATATGCCCAAGTAATACTCAAATGCATCGCTTTTGCCTTGTTTATCCAACAATGTTTGTACATTCTCATGTAAATGGTAGGAAAGTGTGAATTTATACTAACCAACATGATTAGCGTTGTTTTGCAGGAA
>JACEIK010005253.1:2981-21007 GCA_018107945.1 Datura stramonium
TTAATATCACACTTGAACTTGATAGTTAGCTGAATTGGTCCAGTCCCTGTGGGTTCGACATCTGGCTCTTAAAAAGGGCCACTATATTACTTGCACGACCTGTACACTTGCGGGACCCATCAACTGTTTGCCCATTATGACTCATCACTGTATACCATGAGTTTTCGTGTGACTCGTGGTCAGTGGACAATCCTTGCACTTCCTCTTATTCTCCATTGTATGACTCCATACCACGACTCGTGACAAGTTATCCCGAGTCGTTACTTGAATCATTACTTCAGGGTTGTCTTTGCAGATGCTGACTATAACTCTTGACCATGTGTTGTACTGTTATACCCCGGGAACCCAAAGATCAGACTCGGGAGTTTGAGCGGAGAAAACTTGGAAATTTGGCACTAGACATAGGAAGAGCCGTGGGAAGACTCGTCAGGTCAGCCCACGAGTCATGAGGTGACTTTTGGGGAAAGCTCAGGTGTTTAGTGAAGGAGACTGGAGAGTTAGTTACCACGGTCCTGACTACGAGTCGTGGTCAGTCCTCACGACTCGTGGGGGTCAGCTGTGGTTAAGAGGAGTAAGTCAAGGATGTTGGGTGGGCAGTGTACTCAACGACTAGTGACCATAAGTCGTGGTAACCCCTAACGAGTCGTTGTGTTAACGGTTATGAGCCCAGGAGAGCAGACGAGGCAGTTTATATGACGAGCCAAGTAACAAGTCGTGGCCTCGGGGGACGAGTCGTCAGGTCATCCGTTAGGACCACCTAGCAGTCATTTTTTGCAAATTTAGCAAGGGCATTTTCATAATTCCTAAGTTTATGAATGATGACCTTTTATGGGGCTAAGTTCAGATTACTCATTCTTCTCACCCTGCATGAAAGTTAGAACAATTTTAGAGTGATCAAGCTATTCTTCAAGCTTCTCCCTATCAATTCATCTTTGGGAATTCAAGAACTTTAGAATCTAATCTCACCCGGGGTATGTAAGGTTCCAAATGAGTGTTTTCGTTCACACCCATGCCCATTCTCTATGAATTCATAAAAATCTATCAAAAACCTTACGGGGTTTCAAGTTCAATTTTGAGAAAAACTAATGAATTACTAATGGGTTTTTATGATGTATATATAGTATTTTATGGATTTAGATCAGATTCTACTATTAACTTCAATTTTAAATTCATTGATTTCGAATTCTACCAAATCAAGCCTAATTATGCATGATTTATGATCTACTCTTTAGTTGTTGATATTTAAAAACTCATCATGATTTATGCTTTGAAATATGAATTTATTCAATTACCCATCATGATTTTAGGATTTATAGGTTATATGCATGATCTACAATTATGCATGGATCCTATGATTTATGAATTTATATTTTGGCCGACTCACGAGCCTTGATTCATGGCTAGTTCACGTATTTACAAGCATGATTATGATTACCATGAATTAACTAGTCCATGAACTCATGCATGATATACTATGAGTACTATATACATTTTGGAGTAGTATGGAACACCAAGTAGGTTTGGGCCCCAGGTTCTGCCCTGGATCTCATAAACTACGTGCCATCGTATGATGGGACCTCCTTCGTGACTGTCCCCAGCCCAAATGTCCATTTTCATGGTGATATCACACTCTCATGGTTCTACCCTTGGCAAGGTACAAACGGTCTCCCGACTAGGTTTACAAGTCGGGCTCCATGTGTGCTCATATGGGGTATGTCAGTTAAGAGAAGTCTCTCACTATTCTTCATGATTTATGCATCATTATGATCATGTACATTGGCTCAAGTCATGTTTAATAAAGCTTTGCTCTTATGATTATGATTACGATCGTATTATGAATGTTTTGAAAACCTTGAGCCTTACAATATGTTATATTACGATATTTATGTCATGAGCATGTTTTCCTACTCCTATGATGTTTTATGAGCTTTTATATATTTTAAATGTCCATTTCACTGACCTTGCATACTAGGTACATTCCACGTACTGACCGCATACTTTATATGTTGTATCGTCTTATGATACATGTTTCGGCTCTCAAGCTCATCCTCATATCTTGACCCTTCAGAGTGTGCTTTCAGCTTATAGGTGAGTCCTCATGTTCCGAGGGCCGTTTGACAGACATTCATGCTCATTTTATATTTTAGTACTTGTCCGGGCTAGTTGGGGTGTTGTCCCATCAACCCATCGTATGTAGTGGAGGCCTTTAGATAGTGTGTAGTACTCAGCCTGTGTACGTCTAGTGATTTCGTATGTCATGATATGCTATGTAACGTTTACGTTTACACTATATTTTATGTTTAGTTCTTCCGCTTAATGTGAATGAAGTTAGATATGTTTATTCCATAGGTCAACTTGGGGCATCTCGGGTTCCTTGTTCCGTGTTTACGATCCGGGTCTACTCTCGGGTCGTGACATGTACCCACTCACCATGACTAATGGTATGGACTCATGGTCTAGGATAACACATTCTGAGGCCTACCACGACCACCCTTCTTACGACCTGTAACATGGAATCATGACTCATAGAACGAGTCATTTTAAGGAAAAATTGCGGATTTTTCTGCTGATCAAATTCCAAATACCAAGTCTAGTTAGGAAACTTATAAGTGTTATATTATCTCCCCCTTGGAAACATTCCTCCTTGAATGGAGACTAACTCAGGTGGAAAGATAAGGAAAAAGCTACAATCTCATAACTAAAAGTTATAAACTGAAAACTGAAAGTGATTGACTCTGCACTCAGATATATGACTAAACTAAATTCATGAAACATACATGCCTATTATGACATGAAAGAAATTGATAGATATGATCTTGACACAAAACTAAATAGAGTACTAAGGAGGAAAATGGTACCTCATGTTGGGACTAAGCCGAGAGGAAAAAGATGCAGGTATTTAGCCATCATATCTGCTTTGGCTTCCCACGTAGCTCCCTCAAAAAGATGATTTTTTCACAAAACCTTTACTGAAGCTACTTCCTTGTTCTTCACCTCAAAAACATGACAATCAAGGATCTTAATTGGAACCTCTTCATAGGTAATGTTGTTCTTCACCCTAAGGCAATCTATCAGAAAAAATAAAGCTAGGTCACGAATACACCTTTTCAATGAAGACACGTGGAAGACTGGATGCACCAAAGTTAACTCCACTGGTAGCTCCAACTCATATGCCACCTTGCCAACTCGTCTTAGATTCCTATAAGGACCAACATATCAGGGACTATGCTTCCTTTTCTTTCCGAACCTCATAACTCCTTTTATGGGACACATCCTTAGAAACACCCAATCGTCAACTTCAAACTCAAACTCTCTCCTTCTAACATCTGCATAAGATTCTTACAACTCTAAGCTATTTTCAGTGTTTCGTTATTAAGCTAAACCTTTTCCACAACCTCATGTACTGAATTTTTCCCTATCAACATAGCCTCACCTACCTCGAACCATCCAATCGGTGATGTACACCTCTTCTAATAAAGTTCTTCAAATTGAGCCATTTGAATGCTAGAGTGATAACTGTTATTGTAGGCAAACTTGATGAGAGGAAAGTGATCATCTCAACTACCCTTCAAATCAATCAAACACTCTCATCATGTCCTCTAGAGTCTGAATGGTCCTTTCAACCTGACCATCTGTCTACGGATGAAAACCGGTACAATGCTTCACCTGAGTACCAAGTCCTTTTTATAACAATCTTCAGAATTGAGAGATGAACTGTACACCCCTATCTTAGATAATGGATAAAGGAACTCCATGTAACCAAATCAACTCCCAAACATAGAATCTAGAATAATCTTTGACTTAATCTGTACTTTTGACTAGTAAGAAGTGTGCTGATTTTGTCAACCTGTCTATAATCACCCATACTGAGTCACACTGTCAGCGGGTACGAGGAAACCTATAATGACGTTCAAATTGATCTCTTCCGACTTCCATGTAGGAATGCTGATATCTTGAAGCATACCTCCAGATATATTGATAACGTCCAAATTCACTCCTCTTAATGTAAAAGTGTAAAACGTTTGTTGGTAAAACAAATATACCCGATGAGTGTCAGGGTTGAATCCCAAGGGAATAGTAGTTGATAACGCAAGAGTTGTCTATCAAATTGAAGTAACTTGCATCAATGTCTCAAAAATAATAAAGTAAAAATTGGGGAAATCACAACTTGTTAATTGAACTGCAAATTCACATGAAAATAGGGACAAAGCGTAGAAAATACCGAAGGAGAGAATACTAGGGGTGTGATATTAATGGGGCTTCATCGAATTGAGATTACTAATATCTCCTAGCATTACACAATATTATAATTAGTTGTGGATAAGGTGGGATGCGATATTTTTCAACCAATTAGATGCCTTATACATAGGGTTTTCTCAAACCCCAAAGTCCTTTCCACAACAACCATATCAAATTGGGAAGAATCAACTATTTCTATCTTTAATTCTTTATGGGTGTGTGAAAACGGATTTTGGCTATCTCTAGACCAACCCCACATGATCAACACCCAATTATACACTAGTGTTTCATCACCCATGCACTAAATCCCTTTTTCAAGAAAAATTAGAGTAAGTGAATACAACCCACTTTTGCAACTATGAGTATTTAGATTAAAACTTAGATGAAGCACTAGAATTATACCAATTGACTTTATGTAAGATTAATTAAACAATACCTAATCAAAATCAGCCACAATCATTCGCACACCCCTAGAAAGGAATTTACCTACTCATGTAAGTGGAAAAAGACATTGCATTCTGTAATAATTCAATATTCATTCAACAAAATGAGTAAGAAAATTCAAGCACAACGCTCTGGTCTCCAATGGAGCTTTTCTACCTTTTTAACGAAGAAGATGAAGATTTCTCTATCTACAATTAAATTCTCCAACTTCTCTCTACTTTCTATTCAATATTCAATACAATGGAACAGTGATGTGGAATAGAAGGTTCGGTTCTCCTTTTAAAAATGTACAAAAGTATGGTATAAAATGCACCTCTTTTTCTGAACTGGACGCTTTTTCCCTTTTTGATTGACCTTACTTGTGAGTCACCGGCAGTTCACCGGGTTGTCGCGTCTAGGGGTCAGTAGATTTCAGATCAATCTAGTTTTCGCACCGGTGGTTCGCCAGTTCTGATCCGCGATCCACCGATATCCATTCTTCTTCATCACAGTAGGCATCTACAATCAGCCGATGTTTCGCCGGTGTCCCCTGGTGGAGCGCCGGTCCTCACCTCGATTTTTATGTTTTTTTCTCAATTTCATGCTTTCTCTATTAAAGTTATGTACCTACAAAGATCAAATAGAAAGAGCATAAGATCCACCTAAATGACTTGACAACCAAAAAATATTCATGTCTAAGAGCCTAATGAGTTGGTAATTTACCAACTCATCAAACCCCCAAGCTTGAACTGTTGCTTGTCCTCAAGTAATGCAATTCCTTACAGCTCAGCATATGGAACAACATATTATACAATATGATTCTATGCACCAAGAACCGCTGAACCGATAACAACCTAAAAATGCTCACTGACTCACGAAAAAGAGAAGAGACTCCCAAATACATGCTGCAAAAGTTTCAAGAGGTTACCACAATGAATAGGAATGATTCCCAAAACCTTTCATTCTTCAAAACAAGGGAATAGTTTATCAAAACAAGCACACATAGCATCTCAAATCATTACGAATTCACATTCAAAGATTGCCTTGAAGCTTACAACACTCATGTTCTAATAAGTTCTTCACAACAATGCAAGCATGTTCTCCAAGGGCTTGATGCCACTCATAAGAAGAGAGAATCCCTTCTTATCATCAAGCAATGTACACAAAATGGATTATAGAATAAGACAATAATGCTCAAAGTCACAAAGAAATTCTCCATGCACACAACTTGACCCGTAGGCTTGCCCTTCGTGTAATTCTCTACAAATGTAGAGTTGCTACACTCAAAATCAATTAGAACTTGAGGGTAAAAATGAAGGCTAGGGGTTAAGGTATGATGAACAATGAGTTATAGTGGTTAGAACCTCTCTATTGCCTTTTTGTAAACATTTGTAACATCCCATCACACTATTGAGATCACTCCACCTTATCTCTCCTTGATCATCATATTTTTGTTTTTTTTAACAAGAGCCGCCCTTATAACACCTTTGAATTCCACATTTCGCCTCATTTAAGCAAGAGGTAACACCTTTCACTATTCTTTCTCTTTTCAAGGATTCATGAGTCTTCAACCAGCTAATTCATTCATTTTAATCATAATTTGGGGCTACCTCACATTGAAGCTTTCACATTTCTCCCTTTTCTTATGAACCCTTAAACTTAGGCTTTTGCCTCATTTCTGCACATTTCCTTATCTCACCCTATGTCTTGGGCTTGAAGCCCCTTTTTTCATTTTTTAACCACCAACAACTAGGGTGGATGGATGGCAAAGACGAGGATTAAAAAGGGTCATTAGGCTTGTAACGTGGTTTCCAAGAAGAAGGGTCAAAGGCTCAACATTGGCTAATAAAGAAAGATGTTTAAGGAGGTCATTTTTGGTGAAGTGACTAGCAATAGAAAGCCTAAAATCATGTTTTAAGTGAAGCTACATCTACGATTTCACCTTGAGTAACACTTAGAGAAAGTTCTAGACAAATGTATATGCATGAGAATCATTCAAGAAGCCTCACCCAATAAGTCATCACACTCAAAGGAGTTCACAAAACACATCACCACAGCCAGATTATGACTTAAGATAATTGAGCATGTGAATCAACAATCTGAACAAGGAATGTGAAATATATGACAAGAGGGTGCTACATTTTCCATTTCAAATGCCCTATTTCTTAAAATTCATTTTTCCATGCCACATAAAAAATTTTGGTGGTACCTCTAAAAAATAATTTCTACAAGACTAAAAAATATGGCATCTTCCCTTAAGAAAGTCGCCTCACAATCTATCATTGGGAAATGTCACCCAGTTCGACAATAGAAAAAGAAAATAAAAAGAAATTTCTCCTCGAAAAAGAACCATGGTATAAAGAAGACCCTCGAAGTTTATTCACTAACTACTATTCACAAAGGCGAAATCAAACTTGATTCATGAACCATTTGGCATTTTAAACAAGGACCCACTCATTTGTACTAACAATTAAAGAACAAATTTCTCATTTCATTCACTTTGCACCCGACAAAGGCTCAACAACCAACAACATATTGTTCAAATAACAGTCGGACAAGGGCAACATCAATCATCATTACAAATAGCTCGACAAAGGCATCCCGAGCTCGACAAAGGCTCAATAACCATCACAACATTAAAACAAAAGCCCGTCAAGGGAAACATAAACATTATCAATAAAAGCCCGACAAGGGCAGAAAATCAACAACAATGATCACAAAAGAGATACACTCATCGCACCCCAAACTAAAACAACACATTATTTCAAATGTATGCATACAAAACAAGCGAGGGTAAAAGCTCCCTGAAGTGGTCACTCATGATAATCATCATCCTTGGCCTGAGCATTGCCATCATGGCTATCATCACCCAGATCCTCCTCCTCATCCAATAAGCCCTCGAACAACTCAGCTATGGGTCTCGGGTTGTAGAAGGGGCAGCCATAGCTGCGTCAAATGCACTTATATCGGGAACCTCCATTGACGTTCGACCTTTTCATTCCCTCACTTTAGCCTGGAGAGATATGGTAGCGCCCTCCATAATATCCACATGAGAGCACAACTTGGTCAAGCTATAATACATCGACTTCATCTCCTTTTTCACCGTCTTGGCAATCAGAGCGGGGAGACTTTTAGCCAATTTCTGGAGTTGGTTCTCGTGGGAATGTGTCATCTCTACAAGCTTGTGGAGGCTTCTTAGGTGAGAAGGTATGGAGGATGTGAGGCTCCCCTAATAGGTGCTTCTCAAAAATACTAGCCCGAAGCCTCAGGATGTGACATGTTGAGATTGCGGGCCATGGGGTCCTGCTCTAGATCATGGGAGATGGACTCCTCGGGGACCTTAAAGGCTTGCATCCGATTCCTCTTGCTCATGGGAGCATCCTCATCCCTCTTTCTCTCCAAGTGATCACATCAGTAGCGAAGCTAGGTGCCTCATTTGGGAAAAGTGGCATAGAGGTAAAGTTGGGCTATGAGCACAACATGGGGCATTGAGGTGCCAACTTGCCTCTCCTTTCTTTTTATATGAATCGTCACTATTTCCCTAAAGTTTACGGGACCCCTATCATGATCCAAGTGATGAGGATGGATTCCTCCAAAATTATCCTATGCTTATTCATTGAGGGCATGATGCAGCTGCAAATAAAAACAAGCCACAACATGGCTTCAAACTTCAAATCTTGTCGGAAGATCTCGCACCCATAGAAGCCCAGAAAGGTGTGTCAACAGCAATGGTAAGCGCAACCCAACTGAATTGATCCTCTTTGTTAGAAATTATTGCTACATACTCAATCTCGGGGTCAATCTCATCCTCCCAAAATAAAGAATTGATAGCCATGTGATGTCAACTGCTACACCACTCACCATAACTAATGGACGGTAGGGAAATTTATCAACCTTACCTCTATGACTCATGCTTTCCTTCCTGGCCTTGTATAATGCATAGAACTCGGGCACTAGGCTAGTATAGAAATCTAGGTGAGGACTGGCAAAGATGTGCCATTGGCGGTTAGTAAATTTCACTATAATGTTGGGGAAGTCACCTCACATCCCCACCAAGTTGAAGCACTTCTCCATCGTGATAGAGCATCCTTTACAAATAGCATAGCGCCCCTCCTTGTCGGGCACACAAAAGATAATAGCTTCTCTAGTTTTGGTGGGGGATAGGTTTGCCCTTACTTTCTCTTTTCCCTTGCTGTTAGTGTGGCCGAGGGATTCCCTTTGCTTGGTTGTCTGGATGAAGTCATAATCTGCAAATCCATGTTAGTGCCACGAAATAATATCTCTTTTTGTATTTTTAATGAAAAGTAAAAACGAGCATTTTTTCTAAACTAAAGTAAGAAATTATAAAAATTGGATGACAAACAAATTGAAGAGTTCAAAAGTTAAGTGTTGGAATCACCGGTAGAACGCAGCTGAAGACCTGCGAGGCGTCGGTTAGCCATCAGTCCATTAAGTGGACTGGGGAAAATTGCTCATCTAGTGCCACTTTAGCATTTTTCTGAGCTTGACTTATGTAGCACCGGTGAAACGCGGGTCTGAGGAAGTGGCATGAAGCCTTATACCTCGACCGTCGCTTCATTCGGCGTTCTGCCAAGCCAGACCGATGGTTCACTGGTGAACTCCGTTCAGTGCATTTCACCCCCAAACGTATTTAAGCTAAAATCTTTCACGTTCTTGTATTACTCACCTACTACAACAAAAACACAAGGAAAATGACAATTTTCCCTTAAGCAAGACGTCACTCTATCTATCATTGGGAAAATTGTACATTCTAAGTACTTGGGGCTACTCAGACATCATCACCAACTAAAATCAAGAACATCAAGATTAAATCATTTTACCATAGAGGATACCCATATATACATTCAACATTTTATCAACACCCCCACATACCCACAATATAAAAAACTATACAATCAATGAAAAACGTAGGAACAGGTTAATGGGGAACATGAATGGGGTAACTTATAACGTAGAATGCTCAATTGCATTCACATCCTCAAGCAATAAACAAAATTAAAGTATGACACACATACTGAATGAGTTGGAGAATAAAGAGCAAAAAGAGATAGAAGCTTGGTGTTGACCAACAATAGATTTTCCACAAGACACTTGCTTTAGTTTAGTGAAAAGATGAGGGAGAAGTGATGAAATCAGAGGTGTAGAAAGGCGGAATTTATAGGAGAGAAGAGTGGAGATGAGTGGTAGGTGTGGAGGTGGGTTTAATGGTGGAAGGTGGAAAGGTGGTTTATTGGGATGTTAAAAAGTATAATGAGGAAGAGGAAAAAGGTAGAGAGAAGTTTTTTTTGGGAGTTCGAAAAGTTTGACCAGATTTTTAAATCCATGAGTAATGTTGATCAATGGATTGGTAAATATTTTAAATGCACTGCGTACCTTGACTGCGTTTAACCGGCGGTCGCCAGCCATGACCAGCATTTCTCCGCTTTAACGTAGGTCACCATCTCCCTCTTCAGTTTTCTCGTTGTATGCGATGGGCGACTGACAGTTTGTGGGTTAGCACTTGCATTTCACCGGTCCGATCGTAGGTCATGCTTCAACTCCCAGATGTTCTAATTTGTAATGACATTTCATCTGGCGATTCATGGTTTGGCACCAGTATTCCACCGGTGAATCGCTGGATTTCCCTCTTCTTCCCCATCTTTCTGCCCTTGACTCATGTTCAAGTGGCGCTTCATGCATGTAGACCGGCAGTTCGCTAGTCAAGCGCAGTGCCTACCCTATTCTTCTTCTCCTTTTTTTCCATCTAATCTACCTACAAAATCAAAAAAAACAAAAATATCAAAGTGCTCACAGTAAAAATGCTTTGGTTGCCTCCCAAGAAGTGTTTTAGTTAATGTTGTGGCACGATGGATACCTTCTCAATCTTTAACAATCCATTGGATCATCCTTCGATTCTCTCTCATCATCAACTGGTTCATCATGCTCCACATCACCATCAAGCACTACTATGACCTTACACTCATCCAAGGGCTTGGTAGGTTGACAGACATTGAAGGTGACCTCATAACCACCTACTTAGAACTTAAGCTACCCAAGCTCCACATCAATCAAAGCTCTTCCCGTTGCTAGTAGTGGGCGCCTCAAGAGAATTGGCACCTCGATGTCCAACATACAATGCATCACAACGAAATCATCTAGGAGCATGAATTTGTCCACCCTCACAAGGACATCAACTAACACTACAACAGGTCGTTTAATCCACCTATCTTCCATCAAAATCCTCATGGATGTAGGTTTGGGATACCCTAACCCTAATTTCTTGAAAATCACCAGAGGCATTAAATTAATACTAGCCAAGGTCACAAAGAACTTTATTAAACATGCACAAGACAATTGTGGAGGAAATAGTAAATGCTCCCGGATCTTCACGTTTTGGAGCAAGGTTGCTGGACATTATCATACTAAAATTATGGGTCACCTCCTCAGTGCCCGTATCCACCACCTTTCTTTTCTTCAAAAGTTCCTTCATAAACTTCCCATATCCCGAAATTTGAAGCAAGGAATTTACAAGCAGTATATTAATGGATAATTTGCTGAACATCTCTATGAACTTGGGAAATTGATTATCCTCCTTTTCTTTATCAGTCGCTATGGATATGTAGGTGGAACTCTTGCTCCTTGATCTTTGTCATTGGGGACCTTCTTTCCCTCATTTACATTTAGATAATTCGAGGGAATCAAATCAATGTATTTTCATCCTTCCATTCTTCATCATCACCAACACTTGGTGTTTTTGGCTCCTCTTCAAACTCATCATCATTTACCCTAGGGGAAACAACATATTTGGGTTTCACGCCCACATCATTCAATATCTTGCCACTCCTAGTCATGATTTACATACAATGGCCATCTTTCTTTGTATTAGGAACAGTGTCACTAGGGAGTGCACCTTTCATGCAGGGGTTCATTTGGTAAGACAAATAGTTTTTGGGCTTCAAGGTTCCTGGCCGACGCCAAGTGGGAACTTACTTTTTGGGTGAGGTTAGATACCTCTCCTTTTAATTCTTTAACTCCACTGATGGTGGATTCTACCTTCTTCAACTCCCGAGACAACATGTATTCAATATTCGAGTTGCCCATATCACTCACTCTGGGATTACCTTGAGATGCTTTTACTTTTGGAGGAGGCTAATAGGGATTAGCACTTTGGTGATATCACTCTGCTTCGCGATTTTGATATTTATTCCTCCATCAATTGTTTCTCTCCCCGCATCATTGATTATCAAAATTTCTCCAACCTTGATTCTCATCCCTTGGGTGCCAAGGGACTTGATTAACACCTTCATACCCAGGGCGAGAACCCCCCTTGACCAGCCATGTATTGACACTCCTCCTCATATCTTGGTGGTGAAGTGTCATCAGCAAATTGAGTATGACCTTGGGTACCTACAATATTCACACTCTTTGCACCAACTCCCATCACATGTTGTTTCATCAACTCTAGCTAGGTCATCATCTTAGCAAGAGTCATCTCTAGCCTCATCCCTTTTCCTCATCTCAGCATTCAAAAGGTTGGGAGGAGCACCACTAGAGGATACCATTGCTTCTCTAGTATGCCATGCTCGATTGGTCTTAGTCATTCTATCAAGCAACGCTTTGGATACTCCATGATAGATCCCCCGGCCAAATTATTTTCTATTGACTTATTGATAGAATATAATGAACAATAGAAGCTCTAAAATAGAACCCATCGGGAAACCCATGGTTTGGGGAAATGGCAATTGTTTTCTTAAACCTCAACAATTCTTTGTGGAGTTGTTCCTCAGCAAGTTTTCAGAAGTTGTAGTGTTCTCAAGGGAGGGAAAAACCTGTCTAAAAATGCTTCCATGTGCTCATTCCAAGAGGTAATAGATTCAGGAGGCAACTCCTCCAACAAAGTGGTGGCTTCCCCTGTTAATGAAAATGGGAAGAACCTCAATCTGATCGAATCTTGGCTTCTATTTGTGATGTTGAAGGGTTGGGAAATCTCAAGAAAATTATGGAGATGCCTATTTGGGTCCTCACTTGGCATTCCTCCGAAGAGCCCCTTCATTTGGAGTAAGTGCAGCATTGTACTCGTTACATGAAATATTTCTTCCCTACCGTAGGAGGTATGACACCTGCTACATTAGGCATCACGGGATCATCATCCTCATGATCCATATGCCCATCCACCAAACCTTCTCTTTTTTGTGAGTGTTGACTCATATCAAGGTCAACCTCGATGGCACCAATCACAAGAGTAAAGCAAACCAACCAAGATACAACAAATCAATTCAAAATAACAAAAAACTAAAGGTTATCAAACTATATTCCCCTACAATGGAGCCATTTTTGATAATGTTCAAGTTCACTCCTCTTAACGAAAGTGTATAAATGCCAAATTATGCCCTTGAAGAATGACTAAAGAGTGAACTTGGAGGCTATCATACTCATCACCTGCATTATGATAGGGGTGCCCATCAACTTTGGGGAAATAGAGGCCATCCAAATGAAACTTAAGGCTAGGCTGTAGGGAACGTCCATGCCACAGATTTTTCTCATTTCTTAGTTATGCCTCTATGCAAGGGTGTTATTATTCCCTTGCAAGTCCCCCAACTTTATCACTGGTGTTATCAATATGGAAACAAAGAGGGATGCTAAAGCACCCAAGGTTAAAAGGAAGAGGTTACAAGTGTTTGAAACTCTTGAGGGCTCCGCCTCCCATGACATAGAGGAGAACCCTATTGCTCCTGACCTCAATATGTAACACCCTGAGGCATTAGAGCATGCATCTGGAGAAGCACCACTTAGGGGGTCTTCACCTCTTCCCACATCCTCTCGCCCAAGAGGATTACAGAGGCTAGCTGAGATGACACAATTTAATAAAAGCCAACTTTAAAACCTTGCCCAAAATCTCCCAGCTCTTATCACCAGAACAATGAAGAGGGAGATTAAGAATGTGTTCGACAGCTTGACCTAGCTCTGCTCCTGAGTATATGCGATTGAGTAAGTTGTCTCTTCTCTCTGAGCAGAGGTATGAGAGTTGCGGGACTGAGCACCAATGGCAGACCCGGACTTGAGTATCCTATATGCAGCCATGGTTGCCCATCTACACCCGGGGCCCATCGATGATTTATTCGACATCTTAGGTGGGGATGATGAGCCTAACTTGGGCGTAGGCAGCCTTGATGAGGCTAAAAAGGCTAATGATGAGGAGGACGAGTAGCTGCTTCCGGGAGTTACCACATCATTTGTTCTTCATGTTTACATTGGGATAATGTACATTCATAGTTGGGGGGGTTGTGTGGTCTTTTGTTGGTCTTCTTGTTGCCCTTGTCGGGCTAAATTTCTTATGCTCTGGTTGATTGTTAGTTTTTAATTGTGATTGAATGCCTTTGTCGGGATTTTTGTTAAAAGAATTTTTAGTGCAAATAATGGGTCTTTTTATATTGCAAACTGTTTTTGACTCATGTTTTTATCATCACCTTTGTTCGTAGTAGTTAGTAAATAAACTCCAAGAGTTTTCTTCATGTCATGGTTCTTTCCAAAGGAGCAATTTCTTATCTTTTCTTTTCTTTTACTGTCGAACCGGGTGGAATTTCCCAATGATGGATGGGGAGGCTACTTCTTAAGAGAAAATGCCGAGTTTAGAGTCCATTTTTAGTCAGTTATTGTGATGACTTTTGAGAGGTACCACCAAAAATTTATTAAATGGCATTGAAAATAAAAGTGTATTTTGAGGAAAAAGGAGCACTGGAAT
This sequence comes from Datura stramonium, assembly GCA_018107945.1. Classification (NCBI taxonomy): domain Eukaryota; kingdom Viridiplantae; phylum Streptophyta; class Magnoliopsida; order Solanales; family Solanaceae; genus Datura; species Datura stramonium. The sequence continues at coordinate 17,386 of JACEIK010005253.1, forward strand.
TTAAAATTTGAGTACTCTTTCATCATAAGTTGCACATTCCTTGTTTGGATTTTGATTCACATGCTATCGTGGTTTAAGTTATACTCTTGTTGTGGTTATGAAAATTGTGTGAACCCTTGGAGGGTGATGCTTTGTAAGGTGAGGTTTTAGCAAAATTTTCATGCATAAATGGTTGTTTAGAAATTTCCCCAAGTGTGAGTCAAGGTGAAATCCTAGATTTAGCTATAGTTAGAAGACAGTTTTTGACTTTCTTTTGATAGCTACTTCATCTATAGGACCTCTTTGAACATGAATCCTTGCTAGCCAATGTTGATCTTTTAAACCTTTTCCTTGAGAGACACAATAAAAGCCTATGACCCCTTTATAATCCCTCTTTTGAACCCATCCTACCTAGTGCTAGTTGTAAGAAGAAATGCAAAAATGATGTTTGAGTACCAAAAGTGTGGGAATAAAAAAGGGAAATATAAGGAAAAAGCCTAAGTTTGGGGGTTGAAAAAAGAAAAATGGGAAAAATTATGTGAGCTCAAATGTAAGGTAGCACCACATTATGAGAAAATGAGTGAATTTGTTAGGCGAAAAGAACTGAATTGTGGAAAGGTGTTGTCCTTTGCTTAAATGAGATTAAAAGTGGTAGCTAAGGAGATATAAGGATGGATATTTTTCCAAAAATAAAAATGTTGATCAAGGAGAGACAAGGTGGTGTTTGATCTCAAGAGAAAATGGAGTAAGTAATATTGTTCACAAAAATAGCTTTAGGGAGGTTCAAGTTAGTAGAACTAAAAAGTCATCCTACCTTTACCCCTAGACTTCATTATGACCTCCAAATCCTAATGGATTTTTGTAATACCCCAAAAGTGCTTAAGAATTGACCCGGAAGTTAAAAGTTTGAAACTGTTGAAATTGGGAAAAATAGCATAGAACGGGCCATGTAACGACTCGTGGTATCAAACCACGAGTCATTGTATGCAGTGGTGGTGATGAGAAGTCTTGGTGGCAGTGGAAACAATGATTGATGTGATGACCCGTTGTGGGATAGAATGAGTCGTCCTTTGCAGTCGTGGTGGGATATGGACCTTAGCATCTGGGAAACAACGAGTAACCCACGACCCAGCATAAGTTACCACGAACCATTGTTTGTAGTCGTTGATTGAGGTGTGAAATTTCTAGTGGCTTTGACGAAGGAAACAATGACTCTTTGATTGGTGTAACGAGTCGTGGTGAGTCCTGTTAGAGTATGAGGTGTTAACGTTCAGGAGAAACAATGATCGACTTGACGACCCGTTGGTTCAAAGGACGAGTTGTCCTGTCCATCCGTGGTTAAGTTCCGGAGGCTAGTCTCAGCAGTGCAAACAACGGGCCATACGACAGGTCGTCATTTCTTCCAACGACCCGTTGGACCGAACTAGACAGTTTTCAGGGAAGATTCATTAATGGAATTTTCGACTTTTTCATGCTATAAGACCCTAAACTACGTTGTTTTAGATTATGAAAGGTGGGTTTTTAGAGGGATAATTTATTCTAAGTCTTCATTCATGAATGCAGGAGTTTAGAGAGGTGATCAAATGGTGATTTAAGGCTCCTCTTTTCAAATTCTTCTAATTCCTTCTTCGGCATTCAAGGGAGATTAAGAATCAGTTGTTTCCAGGTATGTAAAGCTATAAATGGGTGTTTCCTTCCACACCCATGCCCATTCTCTACGATTTCATGAAAATTCTATCAAAAGTTTATTGGGTTTTAAGTAGAATTGTATAAAAATCTAATGATTGGCTAATGGGCTTTGTGATTTTTGAATATTATCATATTCTATGGGTTTTTTGACTAGATTTTACGATTTAAATTATTTATAATTCTATCAATTTTGATTATATTGAATTAAGCCTAATTATGCATAACTAATGATGAATCGATTTACGATCTACTTATCCATTAATGATATTTACAAGCCCAACATGAATTATGATTTAAATTATGTATTTAATCAATTACCCATAATGATTTCATGAATTTCAAGCTTTATGCATGATCTAAAAGTATGTATGAACCTTATGATTTATGAATTATGTTTTGCCCGACTCATGGGCCTTGTTTAATAGCTAGTTCACGTATGTAAAAGTGTGTTTATGATTATCATGATTTAACTAGCCCATGAATTCGTGCATATTATACTATGAGCACTATATATGTTTTGGGAGTACTATCGAACACCGAGTAGGTTTGGGGCTCAGGTTAAGCCCCGGATCTCATAAACTACGTGCCACCGTAGGTATGTTGGGACCTCCTTTGTGACTGTCCCCGGCCTAATTGGCCCTTTTCATGGTGATATCATGCTATTCATGTTACTACCCTTGGCAAGGTATGAATGGCCTCCTGACTAGGTTTACAAGTCGGACTTCATGTGTGCTTATATGGGGTATGTCGGTTAAAAGAATCTCCCACTTTTCCTCATGATTTAAGCATGTTTATAATTATGTATTTTGGCTCAAGTCATGTTAAGTAAGGCTTTTTCTCCTATGATTATGATTACATTTGTATTACGATTTTTTGAAATCCTTGAGCCTTATGTTATGTTATGATGATTAAGATATGAGCATAATGTCCTAGTCTTATGATAATTTATGAGTTTCATATGTTTTAAATGTCCATTTTACTTATCTTGCATACTCGGTACATTCCATGTACTGACTGCATACTTTCTATGATGTATCATTTCAAGATACAGGACCCGGCTCTCAGTCTCACCCTCCTCAGTAGCTCCTCAGAGTTCGTTTTCAGCTTATTTGGTGAGTCCTCATGTTCTGAGGGCCATATGTTCATACTCCATTGTTCTCTTTTAGTTTCAGTATTATAGGGTTAGTTGGGGTATTGTCCCATCAACCTGTCTTTCATGATTAGAGTCTTTAAGACTATAAGTTGTATTCAGCTATCATGTATGAACCTTGTATTGACTTTTATCCTTTATTATGTTATGATTTCATTTTCCTTATGTTAAGTCTTTCACTTATGTGAATGAATTAGATGTACGCTCTTGTCATGGGTCGACTTGGGGTCTCTCGGAGCTCCTTGTCTCGTGTTTATGATCCCGGTGTACCTTCGCGTTGTGACAAACACGTTCAGAGCCATAGGTTTTAAGTATACTAGGTGTCTAAAAGCCACGTTAAGAAGAGTATTTTTCATGGGTGTGATGCTCGCCACACTTAGGAAATGTTCCCTTCTTTCATGATCTATGTCATGTGATGAAAGTCCTTTACCCTTCTAATTCATGCTATTCGCGTTTGTAGAATCATCCCTCTACACCGAGTGAATGCTAGAAGAAATGGTAACGATAATGATCATGTGGGTGCCAATGGTGACGAGCATCAGCCAGCCCCACCCATTCACGAGTAGCACGCACCACAGCCAGCTACCCATGCTGAGTTTAGGGCAGTGATTCAGATGCTCGCACAGGCCATGGCTACCCAGGTTCATAATCAAACAGTGGCACATTACCTCATAATGGGAATGCGGCGGCAGCTAGGGTGAGGGATGATGAGCCCGCAAGTGTACGGGTCGTACAAGTAATACAGTGACTCTTTTTAAGAACCGGAATGTCGAACCCACAGGAATAGGAATACGGGGTGAAACC
>JACEIK010005253.1:31022-44061 GCA_018107945.1 Datura stramonium
TATATAAAATCACATGAAAATGTATCAAATAGCTTAGAAAACACGACTCATTTAAGTTGTAAAGTGTATCACGGGACCTATATTATTTCCCGTGATCATCTCCCATTAAGGGAGTGATGAGGTTCAGAAAGAAAGGGAAACTCAGTCCCCGTTATGTTGGATCGTACTGAATTGTGAGATGTGTTGGCAAGGTGGCCTATGAGTTGGAGTTTCCCTCAAAACTAGCTTTAGTTCATACATTTTTCCTTGTATCTCTCTTAAAGAAGTGTTTGGGTGATCCAGCTCTGGTTGTTCCGATGGAGAACGTAGGTGTGGAGGATAGCCTTAGTTTTGAGGAGGTTCCGGTGGAAATACTTGATTGTTAGGTTCAAAAGCTAAGAAACAAAGAAGTAGCCTCAATCAAGGTTTTGTGGAGGAATCAACATGTTAAGGGAGCAATGTGGAAAGCCGAAGCAGATATGATTGCTAAATACCGCATCTATTCCCTTTCAGCTTAGTTTTATCTTGAGGCATCAGTTTCCTCCCTAGTACTCTATTGAGTTTCATGTTCAAATCATGTGCCCTAGTTTCTTTCATGTCAATGCATGTTTGTATGATTCATGAATTCAGTTCATGCATGTAGTTCAGTCCAGAGACAGTCACTCTATCAGTTTTCAACTTTAAATGTTTAGTATTTTATATGCCAGTTGAATTTCTCAGCTTTTCAGCATGTTTACCCATATTTGAGGACGAATGTTCCCACGAGGGAGATATTGTAATACCCTGAAATCTCTAAGACTAGACCCGAGGGTTGAAACAGAGAAAATAGGATTTTCTGCACTAGGTCACAAGATGAGTCATCCAATGGCCCGTTAGGTGCACCACAAGTTGTTAAGTGATTCTTGGGGAGGAGGGTGGATTTGGTTTAAGGGTTGACCACGAGAGAGAACATGAGTCATGGTCATCACCATGAGTCATCATCTTATCCATGGTCAAAAGTTGATTTGGAGGTTGGAAGTTTGGATAGTGTTCCTAACGGCTAGTCACCACGAGTCATCGGGCACACCACAAGTCGTGGTGTCCCTCGTGGTGACCAGTGATGATGAAATTCCAGTTTTGAAAATGGGAGATGACCATGAGTTGTGGTCAGTGACAACAAGTCGTCTAGTCCCTCATTGGGATTGGCAGTGTGTATTTTCCTACAAAATTATTAAGGGCTTTTCCGTAATTCCTAAGTTCCTAAGTCATAAACCATGTTGTTTTAAACTCAGATAGGTGTGTTTTAAGAGGTTTTAATTCATCCTAAGCCTATTCCCCTCTATGCATGCAATTCTAGAAGTTCCTAAGGGTGATCAAGCTTAGATTCATCAAGTTCTCCCCGAATTTCCTTTGGGTTCTCAAGAGGGTTGTGAAATCAGATTCTTCCAAGTATGTTGGGTTATGAATGGGTGTATTTTCATCCACACCCATGCCCAATCCCTCTTAATTTTCATGAAAATTCAAGTTGATTAATCTATGAGGTTTTAACCCAATATGTGAATTCTCTAAGTATCAATTATGGGTACGATCTATACATGTTTCTAATGTGGAATGATGATTCATGGGCATATTTTACAATGTTTTCAATTACAAATTATATTTTCAAGTTTTGATAAATTATGATGCCCACCCTCGGATGTTCATGAAAGTTGAGATTTATGATATATGTATTCAAGCATGATTACATGTATATGATGAAAGTATAATTTCGAGTCTATATCAAGCATGTTTTAAGTATTTGGAAAGCCTAAATGATCAAGTATGTTTCATGATTTATCTAGATTTCATGTTATTAGCTTACCACATGGATTTTGGAGTCTAGACTCCAACTATTTTCAGTTTGTGGTATGGTTTGAGCCCAAGGCTCCTCATGTTATGATTTCAGATTATGCATGTATGTTATGAGTCAGCTTCGTTACTAAATGATGGTGCAGCTTCGTCAAAAAATGATGGAGAGCATATGCATGTTTTTAGGAGTAGTGTCTAGCACCGGGTTGGCTAAGGGCGATTCAACCCTACGCCTCAGAACTACGTGCCAACGTAGGTATGTTCAGATTATTTGGGTCCTCCCTTGTGAGCTTCTCCTGCCCCGAATGGGCCTTCAACTTGATAGCGATATCATGGTAGTGTCCTTAGCCCTGGCAAGGCTTTGGACGACTCTGCCCACTTGAGTGTAATAGTCGAGAACACGTAAGCTCTATTGTGGTAATGTCAGTTATAAGATAAGTCTCCCATTGTTCCTCATAATTTTACTTATGCATGTTCATCAATTGAGATATTATATTTTCATCAAGTTTGACCCAACGTTCATTTTTACTATGATTATCAGTTTTCAGCTATGGGTCATTCGATTCATTTATGATATTCAGTTATGTTTAAGTCATGTTTTCAGATAATAGCTTGCAAGTCCTACTCTCAGATTCTTATGATGAAATGTTTTATTTATGCATGATCACTGATTTTAATTAGCGGTTTTACTTACCATGCATACTCGGTACATTTCACGTACTGACCGTATACCCTATGCTGTATCATTTCATGATACCTGCTTAGACATTCAGGCTTAGTCCGCCGTTAGCCAGATCCTTAGTGTTAGCACTTTCCATCTAGAGTTGGTGAGTCCTCATCTTTCGAGGGACCTTCTTTTTAGTTCTATTTGCAGTATTTCCAGTTTCATACTTTAGGGAGTTAGTTGGGGTCTTGTCCCATCAACTCGTCAGTAGTAGAGGCTTATCAGACATAGTATGTATTCAGCTTCAGACTTGTGTATGTATTCAGATATTCATGTTATCAGATTTTTAGACTTTCGCTATGTTATATGTTAGATTTCCGCATTTAAAACTGTTGAGCTTGATGTTATGTTCATTCCATGGGTCGACTTGGAGCCTTTTGGGGTTCTTTGTCCCGTGTCTCGATCCGGGCCTATGTTTAGGTTGTGACATAGGATTTTGGTCATCATGTTTCCATAACAATATTTGATGAATGACTGCAGTGGACTGGTTTAATACTATGTTTTTAGGTTGTTAACTCAACTATCCTATCCCAATGTTTCTCGACCTATTCAGAAAGGAATCATTCTCATCTTCTCAGTCTAGGGGTGATCATTGAGGAGTTACAATAATTAACCTAGGTTGATTAATCTTATTACAACATTAATCATCAGTCAAGGGTTAACGAGTTGAATCCCTATCATAAATTCTTTTCATCAAGATTTATGCACCTTACTCAAGCATGTCAGACCTAAGGTTTGTTCTAATGTTTACAACCATTGGAAGTCATTCAAAGCGAAATATAATAATATACATAATTGCATTAAACTCATCCATGCATCAATCACCGTTATTACGTCATTCTACCATGAATCACTCAATCCTAATAATGGAACTTAGTTGCACATGATAATTGAACTCATGGCATAAGTCATATTCATTAAAGAAGATTTAACATACAAATAAGAGATGAAATATTGATTATGAGTCTAATAACTCAACAATATTTCTTCAAGAATCTTTCAAAAGTAACGCACAAGTTGATCTTTTTTATCGCTTAACAATAAGGCACAAGTCTCTCTTTTCTCTTTCAAAAGTTTGATAATAAAAATAAAACTAGTAGCTGCTATTTATAGTCTAGAATAATTCAAACCTGTATTGAAAATCGGAGTCTCGCTTCTTAGGTGACCCCCAAGTTGACGACCCATCGGCAAGGTGATGGTCCGTCACTTGGGTCGTCACTCCTTATCTAGTGTATCATCAAATCTGCATCTTGATGAATGTATGATTGATGGTCTGTTGAAGAAGTGACAGTCAGTCACCTGGTCCATCGCTCCTTATCCAGTGTGCCCTTAAGTATTCATCTTGTTGATGGTGAACTTGACGGTCTGTCGGAGAGGTGACGCATTCACTTCTATTTGTTCAGCTTCTGTTTAGGCCCGAAGGTGGGGGTGACGGTCTGTCACACTAGTGACGGCCTGCCAAATAGGCCGTCAAGTTATTGTTTTAGCCTCTTTCAGACCATGCATTTGATTTTCTCTATCTTCCTGTATAATACACACAAAACCATCAAAATAACCAAAAGTTTCTCAAGAACTTTCATTAATTCATAGTTAAGAGCATAAAATATGTCGTCAAATACCGACGCATCAATATACTCTAATATTATTTCATATTTTTTTGTTTTGTTGTAATGCAACCTGTATTTTGCCATCGCCCTTCTATTTTTCTAGAATAAAGTGAACATTTAGAATTTGGGGCCTCTCTCTTGAATATAACTTGTATTCCTATTTTCACACCAAAAAACTTTTGTAAGTTCAAAAGATTGTGGTTGGTTTTTGGCTTTGTCCTTTGACACTGATTGTTTTAATGCTTTTCAGGTTCAACTCTACTTTAAATTATGCTGAGCGTGTCATTGGATTATTGTGTTATTGACCCACAATCTAGCCATCAAGAATGATTTTAATCCAATATCATACCTCTGTTTCATGATATTTCTCAATCTGACCTCTACTTAACCTCTGTACTCCTATGAATCCAAAACTCTCATGTAGATAATTCATTTAATACTTTGCTCTATTTTGAATTATATTATTTCATGTGCTAACCATTTGCCTTGCCCTGTGCAATTGGTAAAGCTGGTAGCGAGTTTTGAAGTCCTTTCTCACTTATTCTCACACTGAAACATTGACTCAGATATAAACGATGATGAAAAATGAAAGTATAGAGAAAAATAGTATTCAACTAATGACATCAATATTTGAAAAATAAGATGTGAGAGAAATATATCTGAGTGTGGTAGCTGGCTCTAGTGATTATACATGCATTCTGGATTGAGCAGCTTGATATATCCATTAAAGCTAACATCAAACTCATCTCGATCCTTTGACTTTGAAACCACGCTTTTTGCACTTAAACAAATCTTAACACAAATAAAATCCCTCTTTTGACTAGTAGCGCCCTGGAGGATTTTCGCCAACAAGCCTCTCTCATTTTCATTTTTCACAACTCCCCATCGCCTTAGGGTGCCCGATAGGGTTTTCACTACTAAGACTCTCTCATTTTTATTTCTCTCAACTCACCATCACCCTATGGTGTCTAAAAAGATTTTTAGTAATAACACTCTCTCATTTTTATGTCTCTCAACTCACCATTGCCTTACGGTGGCCAAAACGATTTTTACCGATTAGACTCTCTTATTTTATCTCTTCCTTGTGTTGATGAAGATCAATAATACCCATGGTGCAAATGTCATATACCTATAGCATGCTCAACTTTGACATTCTCAAAGATTGATCAGAAGGTCTTTTTTTGGTTGTAACATGGCTTTTGGACAAGGTTAGAAAGAAAAGATTGCATGAAGGCACAAAAATGATATTTAAAGTAGGGTTAGGATTTACAACTTTCGAAATCGACTCAATAAAAATAAAAATAACTTTTTCCCCAATATTTTTTAAACGGGCTTTATTATATTTTTGGTTTGTTGGATTGAACCCTGAAGTAGGGATGCCTACGTATCTTGTCGAGACAAGAATCAAGTCCAACGTAGTTCCAGAGATTATGACTTTTGATTTTTTTTCTTCTTTTTTATTTCCTTTCTTGTCTTTTTTTCTTCTTTCTTTTCTCTTTTTTCTTTCAATGACTACATTATGATTCTTAAAGAGGGATATAAACGAAAATAAACTAAGGCTCAAAAGGGATGACACAGTAGTTGGATAGCAGAATAAAATGCCTTCATCATATCAAACATTGAAAAGTCAAGTACAAAGAAACATAATCCGATTATGAAAAATAAAGGTCATACATAATATCTCTTGATAAAATCAGCATTGATAGTCATTTCTGTTGTTTTTCCTTCTATGTCCGTCAAGCATAGAGCACCATTCAGCAATACCCTCTTCATAATTAGTGGCCTTTGCCAGTATGGGGAGAACTTGCCCTTCGCTTCAACCTGGTGGGGGAGGATACGCCTCAATACTATCTGACCCACTTTAAAATGTCTAGGACACACCTTTTTATTATATGCTCATGCAATTCTTCTTTGATATAGTTGTCCATGATATACTGATGTTGATCTCTTTTCATCAATCAAGCTTAATTGTTCCAATCAGGTCTTAACCCTCTCATCATCATCAATCTCAGCTTCCACAATAATTCAAAGGGATGGAATTTTGACCTCAGCAAGTATAACTGCTTCCGTCTCATATACCAACAAATAAGAAGTTGCATCTATGAAAGTACGAATAGTAGTGCAATAGCCCGATAAAGAAAAAGGCAAATTTCATTCCACTGTCTAGAACTCTGCACCATTTTGCAGAGTATCTTTTTGATAGTCTTATTGGCAGCTTCGACATCTCCATTTTCTTTTGGACGATTTGAATTTCAGTGTGCAATCTTAAACTGTTGGCATGCCTCTTTCATCAAACGACTATTAAGATTAGCAGTGTTGTCTGTAATAATTATCTTTGGGACTCCAAATCTGCAAATGATATTTGAATGAATAAAATCCACCATGACTTTCTTGGTTACTGATTCGAATGTCACTGCATCTACTATTTTGTAAAATAATCAATGGCTACCGAAATGAATATATGGCCATTTGATGCTTTTGGTTCAATCGGCCCAACCACATCCATTCCCCATGCCACAAATGGCCATGGAGAAGACATTGTATGCAAATCAGAAGGATAGGAATGTATCAAGTTCCCATTAACTTCACATTCATGACATTTGTGAATGAAACGAATGGAATCTCGCTTCATGGTGAGCCAATAGTAACCTGCCTGAAGTATTTTCTTTGCCAACACATACCCGTTCGTATGTGGTCCACAAACTGTTAGAATGTATTTCGGTCATGATAATTGAAGCCTCTCTAGCATCTACACACCATAGAAGTCCTAAATCTGGAGTCCTCTTGTACAAGATTCCCCCGCTTAAGAAAAATCCGCTAGCTAGTCATCGAATAGTTCTATTTTGATTACCATTGGCATGTACTAGATATTATTTAGATTGAATATATCCTTTGATATCACTGATCCAAGGTTCACCATCAAGTTCATCTTTGACCGCATTGCAATATGCATGTTTATTGCGGATCTGTACATGTAAAGGGTCGATATGTGTCTTGTCGGGATGTTAAAGCATCGAAGACAAGGTTGCCAAGACATCAACAATCTCATTATGAATTTTGGGAATATGTCTGAACTTTACTAATACAAATTGTTGACAAAGATTTTGTAAGCAATCTCCATATGGTATGATCTTTGAGTCACGAGTTTCCCAGTCTCCCTGAATCTGGTGGACTAACAAGTATGAGTCCCCTAACATCAATAATTCTTGAAATTCCCATGTCAATAGCTAGTCTTAGACCCAAGACGCAAGCCTCGTATTTTTCCATATTATTGGTACAATAGAATCGAAGTTGGGCTGTTACAGGATAATATTATTCTTGAATCAAAAATAAGAATTGCTCCTATTCAAACTCCTTTCAAATTAGCGGCTCCATTAAAGAACAACTTCCAACCGGTGTGGTTATCAAATATAACTTTATCAACACATAATACCTCTTCATCAAGAAAATATATCTTTAATGGTTCATATCCTTTATCAATAGGGTTTTCAGCGAAATGATCTTCCAAAGCTTGGGCTTTCATTGTTGTTCATGTCACGTAGACAATATCGAATTCTATGAGCAATATCTGCCATTTTGTGAGTCTGCCTATGGGCATGGGCTTCTGACCAATATACTTTAAAGAATCCATACGGGAAATGAGGTAAGTAGTATATGACAAAAGGTAATGCTTCAGCTTCTGTGCCTCCTAAGTCAGGGCGCAACATGTCCTTTTAAGTGGAGTGTACTTTCACTCATAGGTGGTAAATTTCTTGCTGAGATAATAGATGGATAGCTCCTTTTTTCCTGTGATGTCATGTTGACCCAATACACAACCAAAAAAACAGTGTCCAAAACTAACATATACAATATCAAGGGTCTGCCCGGCTCTGGGGGAACCAATATAGGTGGATTCGATAAGTATCCTTTGATTTTGTCAAATTCCGCTTGACATTCTTTGGTGCATTCAATCGTAGCATTCTTCTTCAACAACTTAAAAATCGGCTCGCAGGTGGTTGTGAGTTGGGCAATGAATCTACTAATATAGTTTAACCTTTCAAGTAGGCTCATCATCTCAGTTCTGTTCTTTGGCGGTGGTAGTTCCTAAATAACATTTATCTTTGAGGGATCTAACTCGATACCAAATTGGTTGACTATAAATCCCAATAGCTTTCCTGATGGGACCCCAAATATACATTTTTCTGGATTAAGTTTGAGATTATATTTTCGAAGCCTCTCGAAGAATTTTCTTAGATCTTTGACATGGTCAGACTGCTTCGTGGTTTGGTGATCATATCATCCACGTAAACTTCAATCTTTTTATGCATCATGTCATGAAACATAGTGGTCTTTTCCCTCAAGTAAGTCGCTCCAGTATTTTTTATCTCAAATAGCATGACTTGATAATAATATGTCCCCGAGGATGTGATAAAAGATGTCTTTTCTGCATCCTCATTATCCATAATGATCCGGTGGTACCCTGTGTAACAATCCACAAAAGATGCAAGTTAATGCTTGGCACAATTTTCTAATAAAATATGGATGTTAGGTAGTGGAAAGTCATCTTTTGTGCTTGCTTTGTTTAGATCATGATAATCAATCACATTCAAACTTTTTCATATTTCTTTGGGACCAGGAAAATATTGGCCAACCCAGTAGAATATTAAGCGACTTGAATGAATTTGCCCTCAAGTTTCTTTGTAATTTCCTCTTTAATTATCACAATCATGTCAGTTTTAAGCTTTCTCAACTTTTGTTTGACCGGGGGGAATGCCGGATTAGTTGGCAACTTGTGAACTACTAGGTCAGTGCTCAAACTAGGCATATCATCATACGATCATGTAAAAACATATTTGTAATTAAATAGAGCCTTGATTATCGCTTCCTTTTGTTGTTCTTGAGCATGTACACTTACATTAATCACCCTATATTTTCATGATTTCCTAGATTGGTTTCCTCTATTTAATTCATATTAGGGTTTGATTTATTCTCAAACTGTTCGAAATCCTTTCTTATTTCCTCAAATACCTCATTCTCATCATATTTAACTTCTTGGTTCATTATTTCTTGATTAGATTGAATTTTATGATCTGGCTGCAAATTCTGTATGCATGTCATATCACTAGAATCAGTATAAAAAGAACTATACAAAGGGAAAATAAACAAGTAAATATTAGAATCAAAATGGAAAGAACTGAAGTTGCATTTCATTGGAAGGAAATATAGAAGGGTTTACACACAAGAACAAACGAGATAAAGATCTGAATTATAACCCTAACATTATTCGAATTACAAATAGGAAAACAAAATAAACTACCAAGACTCCTTGGTGGGGAGAGTAGTGGCCTCCCAATTGTTGAGCTAGACATCAAGGCCAATAGATTGCACATCTCTGTTATTGGGACTCCCCAGTATCAACCATATCAGTCTCGATAAACAAGTTCTGCGGATAACCAACCAACTTTGTATCAACATCAAACATTGGCTCTAGGAGTGGTGACTTAGAGTATCCGGTAGCACTGGCTCTGATGAAAGACATTGATTGGCGGGATTGGTTGGGTAAGTGACCATGATTCTTTCCTCCGCTTCTTGGCCCTCTTTCAATCTTCAAAAGTGGATTCATTCCCCAATCCAAAGATACCAAGGCTTTCACGTGGGAATATTGGATGAGCTATTCTTTTTAAAGACATCCCTAAACCTTTCGCTGTTTCAAAACCATACTTTAACATTTTATTGAAAACCATAACAGATTTAGGGGGAAATTGTGGTCTTGGAATGAGATTCCTCTTGAGGATATGCTCAACATCCATTACCTCAAGAACTTGATAAATTGGTGCTCCACCTGCGTTTCCCGCATCAATAAATGAAATCGAAGAGTCTTTGTACGTCGACAAGTCCCCTTAACCATGAACAACAACTTCTTGTCTGTCGTGTTCAAACTTGATCATTTGATGCAATCTAGAAGCAACTGACCCAACCCTATGAACCCAGGCCTTTCCTAATAACAGATTATAGGAAGCATCAATGTTCAATCCCTAAAAATATATGGTGAAATCAATATTCCCTATTTTTAGCATGATCTACCTTACTGATGGTATATGTTTTGCGCCATCAAAAGATCTGACATTTACATTATTGGGTCGAATCCTTTTCATTCTAACATTTAACTTCTACAAAGTTGATAGAGGACAAATATTTTCCCCAGAGCTTCCATCGATCAAGACTTGGGTGACATAGGAATGCTCACATTTTACAGTAATATAGAGGCTTCAATTATGTCCAATACCTTTTGTAGGTAGTTCGTTAGCTGAGAAGGTTATCCTGTTTATCTCAAAGATTCTTGTAGCAGTATGCTTCAATTGATTCACCGTAATATCACTTGGTACAAGTGCTTCATTCAGAATCTTCATTATGGCTCTGAGATGTTCATCTGAGTGTATCAACAGCGACAACAAAGAGAATTGGGCTGTAGTTTTCCTCAACTGCTCCACAATAGAATATTCAGGCGACTTCATATTTTTCAAGAATTTTTCGTCTTCCTTGGTAACCAACTTCTTAATTGGCATTTGGTTATCACTTGCTTGGTTTTTCTTAACTCTTCTAGGGCAAAACATCTCGCAAAATGGGTTAATCCCCCCACTCCGTCCACTTCTGCAAAATAACTTCCTTCCCCTTATATATCATCACGGTGTAGTTATTGTTCTAAGGGACTGTCTTGGCATTAACCATAGGAAGTTGTGGCACTGGTTTAATAACAATGGGTGTGATAGGATCTCCTTTCACAATTAAAAGGGGCTTGGAGGGCATGCCTGGAACAATTATCATTGGTTTTATCGGACTTTCCCTAACATTTTCTGAAGCTCATTTCAACATTAGTGTCATGACCCAAACATAGGCCCAGATCGAGACACGGGACAAAGAACCCCGAGAGGCTCCAAGTCAACCCATGGCATGAACATGACATCTAAACTCAATATAATCAAGCAACAGTCTAACATATATAATATAGAGAAATTCTAAAAATATCATAACATATGAATACATATCACAAGTTTGAAATTGAATACATGTTATGTCTGATAAGCCTCTACTACTGACGAGTTGATGGGACAAGACCCCAACTAACTCACTATAGTCTAAAATTGAATATACTAAATACAATTGATAAAGGGCCCTCGAAAGATGAGCACTCACCAACTAAGACCGAAAGATCTTAATACTAAGAGTCTGGCTACTAGCGGGACTGAGCCTGAATATTTGAGCCTGTATCATAAAACGATACAACATAGAGTATGCAGTTAGTACGTGGAATGTACCGAGTATGTTAGGTAAGTGAAACCACTAAGTAAGTAAAAACAAGTAATCATGCATAACATAAAACATTTCATCATAAGAGTCTGAGAGTAGGGCTTGCATGATATTATATGAAAACATGATTTAAACATCACTGAATATCTTAACTGAATCGAATGAGGAACAATGGGAGACTCATCATATGACCAACATTATCATGATAAAGCTTACATGATCCCGACTATTACACTCAAGTGGGCAGAGTCTTCCAAAGTCTTGCTAGGGCTAAGGGCGCTACCATGATATCAATATCAAATTGAAGGCCTCTTAGGGGAAAGGGATGCTTACAAGGGAGGCCCAAAAATAATCTGAACATACCAACGTTGGGACGTAGTTCTGAGGTATAGGGTTGACTGATCCTTAGCCTACTCGGTGCTAGAAACTACTCCCAAAACATGCATATGCTCTCCATCATTTTTCAACAAAGCTAAACTATCATCTAGTGACGAAGCTGACTCATAACATACATGCATAAATCTGAAATCATAACATGAGGAAACTTGGGTTTAAACCATATTAGAAGCTAAAAATAGTAGGAGTCTAGACTCCAAAATTCACGTGGTAAGCTAATAACATGATATTTAGATAAATCATGAAACATACTAGATCATATGGGCTTTCCCAATACTTAAACATGCTTGACATAGATTTGATCATTTGAAAACATGAACATGGACATGGATAATTCAACATTATACTTTCATCATATACATCTCATCATGCTTGAATACATATATCATAAATCTCAACTTTCATGAACTTCCACAGATGGGCATCATGACTTGTAAAACTTGAAACCAAAATTTGTAATTTAAAACATTATAAAATATGCCCATTAATCATAATTCAATATTTGAAACATATATAGATCATATCCATGATTGATACTTAGAGAATTCACATATTGGGTTAAAAACTCATAGATTCTTCAACTAGAATTTTCATGGAATTGAAGAGGGATTAAGCATGGGTATGGATGAATACACCCATTCATAACCCTACAGACCTGGGTCACACATATTTACACTTCCTCTTGAAATCCCAAGGGAAATTGAAGAGAATTGGGAGAGATTCTTCAAACTTTATCTCCAAGGAAAACTCTAAGTTGCATGCATGGGGATGGTGAGGCTTAGAATAGGTTTAACACCCTTAAAACCATACTAACTGAGCTAAAAATAACTTAGTTTAGGACCTTAAATCTTAGGAATTACGAAATACCCTTAAAGAAAAGTCTGGAATTTCTGCACTGTTAGTGACAACGACTGGTACCACGAGTCGTACCTTGCTACCACAACTCATGGTGACTGTCCGTTACTTCCCTTCCTTATCCTTCAGTTCTCAGGTCCTGATACCACGACTCAATAGGACTAATTGTTACATAATACAATGATCCTTCGTATCCTCTCGTTACTGATCTCGGGCAAAATAGCATGCCCGAGTGATGCTTCATATCTTAATTTAGTCTTGTTAAGTTAATTAATTATATACATTTTCATGTGATTTTATATAAATGTGAATACATGTACTAACCAACATGATTAGTCCTTGTTTTGTAGGTTTTAATGAATTT
>JACEIK010005253.1:76987-93626 GCA_018107945.1 Datura stramonium
ATGGCATTCTATAATAAAATAAATGAGCAGAATAAAAATATTTATTTTCTTTTCATTTTAGGTCAAAAAAATAAATTGTGTTCAATCCACCACCTATTTGTTGGACTCTAGAGCTAGGTCAAACAATAACATACCCAATGTAATCTTATATGCGCGGTCTGAGAAGGGTAAGAATGTACGCACGCCTTAACCCTACCGCGTAGAGGTAGAGAGGTTATTTCTGAATGACCCTCAACTCAAGTAACACGTATCAAAGTAGATTTAAAAGGAGAAAACAAAATTAGTGAAGACATTGCAAATGATAAGGGAACATTCTAAAGCATTTAGAGAAAAAGAACAATAACCACAACAAAATAAAATGACAACTGAAGCACAATAAACATGTACTAGCAAAAATCGAGAGACTAAAAAACTACTAGAATAATGCTAATACTACTGGTAAGCTAGGAGAAACCTGCCTCATTGGACAACAAAACAATATTCAACTACCTACTAACCTACCATACTAATTCGCGACTTTCGTAACTTTCTATCTAAGGTCATGTCCTCAGAAAACCAGAGATGCACCATGTTCTATCTAATTACCTCTCCCCAATACTTCTTCAGCCTACCTCTACCTCTCCTGAAGCTCATCATAGCCAATTACCTCTCACACTTCCTCACAGGGGCATCTACATCTCCCCTTTCACATGCCTAAATTATCTCAGTCTTGCTTTCTTCAACTTGTCTACCGCGGAAGCTACCCCTACCCCATCCCGGATATCTTCATTTCTATTATTATCTCTCCTAATATGCTTGCACAGCCACCTCAGCATCTTCATTTCCTTTATTCCCATCTTCTGAACATGTATACATGAGAGTTTTTAATTGGTCAATACTCTAACACATACAATATAGTCGCCTAGCTACCATTAAGTAAAACTTACCTTTAAACTTTGGTGGTACTCAAAAGGCAAGGCTTATTTTTTCCATTATGCACCAATACAGTATGTAACATTATCATTGATCTCACCTTTTTTTTAAATTAAAGACCCAAGATACTTGAAACATCCTCTCTTGGGGACAACATGTGAATCAAGACTCACTTCCGCGTCAATCTCTGTGTTATAATACTGCTCTTGTACTCCAAGTATTCAATTTTTGTCCTGCTCAACCTGAACCTTTTGGACTTCATAGTCTGTCTCCAAACAGCTAGTCTAGCATTAACTCTATCTTGAGTGTCATCAATCAGTACTATGGCATCTGTAAATAACATACATCATAGAACCTCACCTTGAATTTTTCGTGTCAATTCATTCACTACCAATACAATTAGAAAAGGACTAAGACTTGATCTCTGATGCAACACCATCACAGCTAAGAACTACGCTGAGTCTCCTCCCACTACCTATACCCAGGTCTTAGCTCTATCACGCATGTACTTAATTTCCCTAATATATCTCATCTGTATACTTAGACACCAAGCATCTCCATAAAAACCTTCTTTGGGACTTTGTCGTATATCTTTTCTAGGTCAATAAACATCATATGTAAATCTCTCTTTCTCTCCCTATGCTAGTACATAAGTCTCTTAACAAGATATATGATGTACTTAATCGCCTCGACATGTGACTGAATTAGTTCTTGAAAATATAATAGGATCACCTCTCCTCACCCTCATCTCCATCACTCTCTCCTAGATTTTCATAGGGTGGCTTAGTAATTTGATCCCCTTATAGTTGTTGTAGCTTTGAATGTCACCCTTGTTCTTATACAATAGAATTATTGTGTTCCGCCTTTATTCTTCAGGCATTTTTGCCATCTTAAAATGATATTAAACAACCTACTCAGCCACTCCAAACCCGCTCTGCCTGAATTCCTCTAAAATACCACAGGCAACTCGTCTGTACCGATCGCTCTCCCGTGCTCACTCTTAACTTTCTCAACCTTTATATATCTACAATATCGGAAACTCCTATGACTCTCGGAGTGCTCTAAATCACCCAACATATATAATATCCTTGTCCCTGTCTTCGTTCAAGAGTCCGTGAAAGCTCTCAATTGAGCAGTTTCATCTAGTACTTAAAATTGTTTCTAACATGATTCTATTCATAGTTTCTAGAGTATATTTTCATTTACATTATTTTTGGCGTACAATAACATGTAGCTGTAAAACCATTTCTCTAATACTGTCAACACTATGTCTATTTGTTTAGCTATTGAAATCTTATAGTATTTATGTCCATCCAAATATGGTAAACAACATATGCAAAGAGAAATCCCACTATGGCTTATTCTAGATTTCTCCTTTTATTGATTTATTCAAAAGCTTGCGAGTTTAGTTTATTAATTCTACTTTTGGAATAATAACAAATTAAAATTTGTGAGACATTTTGAATAAATATTCTTTTTAACTATTTGATTTAATTTAAAAGTTAATTAGTAAATTCTTTGTGGGAACAACACTTTATTCACTACTTTATTATTTGTTGTTCACAGATATTTATGTAAGCGGTGGACTCAGTCAACCCACCATAAATATTTACAAGTCAGGAAATAAAATAGTATGTAAATTTGCTAAATCATTATACAGTATTAAACAAGCTCCAACATAATAAAATTCTAATATAACTGAAGCATTACATAAGTTTCGATCAATCCCAGTCAATTTGATCATTCTCTGTTTGTAGGAAGACAACTAAAGGAATTACTATAGTTCTAGTCTATGTTGATAATATGTTAATGATAGTTAGGATACAGTCTAACGCTTAAAGTGAAGAATATAAAGAATTAAAATATCTCCTTTGTATTTGAATTTATTAGATCTAAGCAAGGAACAATGCCCCAAAAGAAACATGCACTACAGCTCATCTTAGAAGTTGAACTAGTTGCAGCAAAACCACCTGCAACACCACACTAATATCAAACTTACCACCAGAAAGTATGATCATACTGGAAAAGATGAAAATTCAGAAGATGATGCATTGGCTTATCAAACTTCTTATCAGAGATTAATCTAAAGCTTCTCTTTCTAAATATGACTAGACCTGATATATCCTTTGCTATTCAAATACTATGTCGATTTATTCAACAATCCAAAAAGTCACATATGAAAGCAACAATAAAAATTGTAAGGTATGTGAAAAACAATCAGAACAAAGAATGCTATTACTACTAAAAATAGATCAAAAAGTCGACCTCACGAGGTCGGTATATTTTTTTTATTCTTTGACAGACTACCTGAAAAAAATAATTTAAAAATCAACCTTAGGTGGTCGAATATATATATATTAGTTTATATTTTTTTAAATTTACCGACCTCTTGAGCTCAATATGTTTATATTTTTTATTTGAATATATGTGAATTTTTTTATTTTTTTAAAATACCGACCTCAGGAGATTGATTTTTTATAAATTTAAAAAAATATAACTGCGAAAAGTCGACCTCATCGACCGACATCGACTCATCCCAATCTTTAAGGAAGAGATCGACGATCCCAAGTTCTTTTACCCCATTCAGAAAGTCTTTTCCGCCGGACGACTCGTAGGAGGTGGGGTTGTGGGTTTTTTTCCCTATCGCTTGCTTATTGGTGCTTGCCAATTGTCAGCAAGATATTCGATTTCTATATCGATGCTTCAAAGCGACCAAGCACTCCCGCCCCCAAAAGCGGAGACCGAAGAACCGCCAGGTTGTCGAGGACACGTCTGAAGAGGAGGAAGTTATCACGGACGAGCCACATGCAGGGAAACTTGCACATGTGGTTCTGGCCGGGCTTTCCTGAGGTATCTAATAACCTTGCTTCCGAAGTGAGTTTTCTATAAAAGAAACTGCAAGCAAACAACTATTTTTATAGCTTTCCACCTACCAATTCAATATAATATTCTAATAATCAGCTATAAACCAGCTCAAAGAGCTGTCACTAAACCATCAAACTACAACAAATAAGCATATCTAATATTCTCCAACCCATACCACATCAAATTCATCTGAAACTACTTCAAACTTCAATAAAATACTTAATATATTCACAAAACACTTAAAAAATTCACAAAACACTTACAAAATTCAAAAAAAAAATAAATATAAAGAATCATAGACGATACTAAAGTCATAAGTTATACACAATTATCTAAGTTAGTCTATAAGATAAGTCTATGAATAATGTGATGGTGTGTTTGCCATGTGCTCCTCTTCATCATCATCACTAGGCTCATCTACAAAATCTCACACTTGATCATCATCGCAGAGAGGATGCCATACTGTAGGTCGATAGTGGTGGTCGAGACGGGAAGAGTTGAGAATGGGAATAAGCATCACTAGGACATAGGAGAATAAAAAATGCCCCAGTAGCAAGTAATGTGTCTAATTGAGCCTTAAACCTCGAATACTGCTCGTTCCTCAGCTATTTTTAGCCTCTAAAGCTTGTAGCTGGCTAGACAACTCAAGCGATCTTTTACTCCATGGAAATTATCATTGGACTATCCATTAATCCTGCCTTCAAAAATGTAGTTGAGCTTTAAAACCCATATTGCAAGTTATGACATGGCCGCTGAGGGAGGGTGTGAGCTCTCCCCTTCCTCAGGCCATCCAACAATGTTTAACTGTAGTTGCTCAATTTGCTCTTGGATTAGTGGCATGCCGTGGTAATCGATTGGCCGAGTACAATGAAACTCATCCAATGATTGTTGAAATTAAAATTAGAATATGAATTAAGAAAAAAATAGTAATTAGTATTTTAAGTTAATTAAAGAGCTTACGTAGGTTTTCCCAATTAGTGGCTAAACCCAAGTATCTAGATTTATGGGATTTTTTCTCTTTTTTGTGTGAGTGTCCTTGCGTAACTCATCTTTGAGCTATTGGTCTCCCCAATTCATTTTCCTTCAAATGAAATAAATTGAGTTATTAATCAAAGTAGTCCAACATAGTTAATTACAAATGCAATATTCTATTATAGTACTTAAGAAAAAAATACCAATTTTCTCCTCATAGTGACTTGAATGACAACCCAGAAGTTTGTAGAGAGACACCCCTCTCCGTTAATGTTTTGGCCTTTTTCCCGATCTCATTCATTTTCTTAAATCGAGCATCCTCTGCTTAGTGCCTGCATAGTTATTGTCAGTGATTAGGTAGAACCCAATCAGGACTCTTGTTTTCCCTATAAGCAAACATGAACAAGTCAAACAGTTTGTGCCTGAATTTATTCTTGAAGTCGACACAAATTTTGCGCCATGATTCGAAAGTTAGACACATTTTTTTTGCAATGAAAAATTGATTACGTTTAATAATGATGAATCAATCAAGATAAGTATAATGTTTTAATTAATACAATAAATTCATATATACCTTATTCTCATTGAAGATTTATCACCCAAGCTCATGAGGCATCTTGCCCCAAGTTGGATACATGTCTTGATAAAGATCTCTAATGTCGTTTGCAATGACCGTCATAGTCTCATGGCTCGAATTGAAATTGAAACAGAAGAATTAAAATACTTAGATGTTAAATTAAAAAATCAGGAGATAAACATAAACATAAGATGTGTAAAATAGAATAATTCATACTCCGAATCCCTCAGGTTCAATGATGATCCTCCGATACATGTTCTTCTGGATAGCCTATGGAGGATCTTGACAATGTGTAGCCGAGTGATAGATGGTAGGAGCATCAGAGTCAAAGCTACTGGAATACCCTGAAAGTCCCTAAGATCAGAATCGAGGGTTCAAGCGAAGAAAGAAGGAGAATGTTTTCTAGGTCACAGGGAGAGTTATCCAGTGACCCATGGGGAAACATCACGAGTTGTAAAGTGACTCGTGAGGTAAGGAAAAGTTGGCAAAGACACGTGGTCTGGGGGTGACCATGAAAGGCAACCACGAGTCGTAGTGTGACTCCACGACTCGTGGAGTTGGTCGTGACTAGGAGCTGAGTTGGAGATTGAATTTAGGTAGAAGACGTAACGATTAGGACTCAACGACTCGTCAAGTTCACCATGAGTCGTGATGTCACTCATGGTGACTGGCACTGTCCATTTTTCTCGAGTTTTAGTAAGAGTATTTTCATAATTTCTAAGCCTCTAGATCCTAAACTACGTCATTTTAAGCTCAGTTAGAAGAATTTTAAGAGTACTTATCCTATCATAAGTCTTTCCATTCCATGCATGCAATATTAGAATGCACCATTGGAGATCAAGCTTGAGAATTCCCTAGGTTCTTCCCCAAATCTCTTGGGCAATCAAGAAAGGGTATGAAATCAGATTTATCTAGGTATGTAGGGTAATGAATGAAAGTATTTCTTCACTTCCATGCCCAAATCCCCTTCTAAATTCATGAAATTCAAGGTTGATGAATCTACGGGGTTTTAATTCAATTTGTGAAATTCTCTAAGTATCTATCATGGGTAAATTCTATTCATGTTTCTAATGTTATTTTAAGATTCATGGTCATGTTCTAGAATGATTTAAATTACAAATTTATGATTTCAAAGTCTTATAATTATGATGCCCAATTGTGAAAGTTCATGAAGAGTTGAGATTATGATCTATGTTTTCAAGTATGATAAAATGTCTATGATGAAAGTATGATTTCAAATTACCTATGTTTATATCCGTGATTTTGACTATCTCAAAGCATGTATAAGTTTGGGCAAGCCCATATGATCAAGTATGTTTCATGATTTATTTTAATTTCATATTATTAGCTTACCACATGATTTTGGAGTCTAGACTCCCACTTTTAAGCTTATGGTATGGTCTGAGCCGAGGATCCTCATGATATGTTTTCAGATTATGCATGTACTATTATGATTCAGCTTCATCGAAAGACGATGGTTCAGCTTTGTTGAAAAATGATAGAGAGCAGATGCATGTTTTTGGGAGTAGTATCTAGCACCGAGTAGGCTAAGGGTTCAGTCAACCCTGTGCCTCACAACTACGTGCCAACATAGGTATATTCAGATTATTTGGGATCTCCTTTGTGAGCCTTCCCTACCCTCCAGGGGTTTAGCTTGATATCGATATCATGGTAGCGCTCTTAGCCCTGACAAGGCTTTGGACAACTCTGCCCACTTGAGTGTAATAGTCGGGACCATATAATCTCTATCGTGGTAATGTCGGTTATATGACGAGTCTCCCATTGTTCCTCATGATTTCAGTTATGCATGTTCATCAATCATGATATTATGTGTTCAGCAGGTTTGACCCAATGTTCAATTTTACTTATGATTATCAGTTTCAGCTTTGGGTCATTCAAATCAGTTATGATATTCAGTCATGTTTAGATCATGTTTTTTTAGATAATGGCATGCAAGCCTTACTCTCAGAATTCTTATGTCAAAATATTTTTATGATGTGCATGATTTTAGTTTTACTTACTTAGCAGTTTTACTTACCTTACACACTCGGTACATTTCAAGTACTGACCGAATACTCTATGCTGTATCATTTCTTGATACAGGCTCGGACATTTAGGTTCAGTCTCACCGTTAGCCAGATCCTCAGAGTTAGTATCTCTCAGCTTATTGGTGAGTCCTCATCCTTTGAGGAACTTCCATCAGTTTATTATCAGTACATTCAGTTTTAGATTATTTGTGAGTTAGTTGGGGTCTTTTCTCATCTTCTCGTCAGATTTTAGAGGCTTATCAAACATAGTATGTATTCAACTTTGGATCAGTGTTATGTATTTCGTTGTTCAGATTATTATTGAATTTTTAGACTTTTGCTATTAAAATGTTAGATTGCTGCATTTATTATGTTGAGCTTTAGTTGTCATGTTCATGCCATGGGTCGACTTGGAGCCATTTATGGTTCTAGGTTCCGTGTCTAGATCCAGACCTATGTTCGGGTCATGACAAACTTGGTATCAGAGCATTATGTTTTGAAGTGTCCTAGAGCGTCTGAAAGCCATGTTAAGTAGAGTCTTCTTCATGGGTGTGAAGCGCGCCACACTTAGGACGAAGAGGCTACAAAACGTTTTAGAAAATTTCCCTTCTTTCATGATCTATATCGTGTGATGAAGTGTCTCTCTATCCTTCTAACTCGTGCTACACGCGTTTGAAGAATCATGCCTCCTCGTCGAGTTATCAGAAAAAGGAACGAGAATGGAAATGGACATGAGAATGGCAATGGATATGGGCACCAGCAGGACCCACCAACCCCCGAGGATCAGGTGCCCGAGAGGTTGCACATGTGGAGTTTAGGGCAGTCATCTAGATGTTGGCACAAGCATTGACCATACAGGTCAACCATCAGGTAATAGCGTATGTTCCCTAGAATAGGAATGCGGCAGCGACAAGAGTCATGGACTTTCTCAGGATGAACCCTCCGGAGTTCCTCGGATCCACACAAATTTATTAATGAAATCCAAAAGATCACCCAGATCATGGGGGTGACAGGTGAGGAGTGCGCAGACCTAGCCTCTTATCAGTTGAAAGAGGTTGCCCATATCTGGTTCAGACAATGGAAGGATAACAAGGTAGTTGGAGTGGGTCCCATTAGTTGGGATGAGTTTCATACTGCGTTCTTAGATCGGTTCTTTCCCCGAGAGATGAGGGGGATCAAGACAGCTAAATTTGTGAACCTGAGGTAGAAAAACAGGACGGTCCAGGAGTATGCTTTAGAGTTCACTCGCCCATCCAAATATGTATCAGAGATAGTGGCTGATCAGAGGGCTTAAGTGAGCAGATTCGTACATGGGATAGCAGACTACTTGGTGAAGGAGTGCAGGACCGCTATGCTTCATCGGGATATGGAATTCTCGCGGTTGATTCTTTATGCCAAACAGATAGAGGTGGTACAGGTGAGTGAGCGAGAGAGAGAGGCCAAGAGGGCCAGGACCAACAACTTTGCGTTCTCCTAGCAGAGGCCTGGTGGTGGGCATCGTCAGCAGCCCCACCAGAGATCATCAGTCCCAGTGCCGTCAACCGCAAGTGTGCCATCTAGATCTAAACTCGACTAGAAGGGACGAACGTCAGGCTCTCGAGGTCAGGGGAGCATACCTATAGAGCCTAGTATTCTAGGTTATGACAGGTGTGGCAGTAGGTACACTAGTCAGTGCCTAGCAAGTACAGGTGCTTGTTTCGGGTGTGGGAAGCCCGGACATATGCTCAGAGATTGTCCACCAGCTAGACAGGGCTATGGTAGAGGTCGAGAGCCAGCCACTAGTTCAGCAGCCCACCAGTACGCTCAACTCAGTAGGGTGCCTCCACTAGTGCAGGTGGTGGTCAACATCTAAATAGATTCTATGCACTCGCATCGCATCAGGAGCAGGAAGTCTCCCTAGATATAGTCACTGGTATGTTATGAGTATTCCACCTTGATGTATATGCATTGTTAGATCTAGGGGATACTTTATCTTTTGTGATTCCCTACATT
The DNA here is from genome assembly GCA_018107945.1 of Datura stramonium. Lineage (NCBI taxonomy): Eukaryota > Viridiplantae > Streptophyta > Magnoliopsida > Solanales > Solanaceae > Datura > Datura stramonium. The sequence continues at coordinate 86,333 of JACEIK010005253.1, forward strand.
GCTAGTAGTTTCGAAGTTAGTCCCAAATATTCTATCAAAACCCTTTTCAGTCTCTACTCCAATCGGTGATTTAGTGATAGTTCGACGGGTATATAGAAATTGCCCTGTAACAGTCCTTTAGAAAGTCATCTCAGCAGATTTAGTAAAGCTAGCCATGACATATTTTGATGTTATCTTTGGCATGAATTGGCAACATGCATGTTATGCCTCATTAAACGTAGAACCCTTGCGGTAGAGTTCTGATTCCTGGGTGAACCAGTCTTAAAGTTGAAGGGTAGTTCAGTTGTGCCTGTAGGTCATTTCATTTCCTACCTTAAGGCCACAAAGATGATCTCCAAGTGTTGTGTGTACCATCTAGTTAGGGTTAAGGATACTACATCCAAAACCCCAACTACTCAGTCAGTTCCTGTAGTGTGTGAATACCCAGAAGTGTTTCTAGATGATCTACAGGGAATTCCTCCCGAGCGAGAGATCGACTTTAGCATTGATCTTTTTCCCTATACACAACCTATATCTATTCCTCCTTACAAAATGGCTCCAACTAAGCTAAAGGAGTTGAATGAGCAGTTGAAGGACCTCTTAGACAAGGGTTTCATCAGACCTAGCAAGTCCCCATAGGGCGCACCAGTACTTTTTATCCAGAAGAAGGAGGGTTCCCTTCGGATATGCATTGACTATCAGTAGTTGAACAAAGTCACAATCAAGAACAAGTATCCCCTCCCCAGAATTGATGACTTGTTTGACCAGCTTTAGGGTGCCAAGTGTTTTTCAAAGATAGACCTCAGATCTGGATATCATCAGTTCAGGGTTAGAGAGAGTGACATACCGAGGATAGCCTTCAAGACTTGGTATGGTCACTATGAGTTTGTAGTTATGAATTTTGGACTGACAAATGCTCCTACAACTTTTATGAATTTGATGAATAGGGTGTCCAAGCCATATTTGTACATGTTCGTGATTGTGTTCATAAATCACATTCTCATATACTCTCGGAGCGAGGAGGACCATGTTGCTCATTTGAGGGTGGTGCTATAGACTCTTAAGGATTGCCAGTTGTATGCTAAATTCAGCAAGTGTGAGTTTTGATTAAAATCAGTAGTAACTTTGGGTCATGTTGTGTCAAGTGAGGGTGTACAGATGGACTCTCAAAAGATAGAAGCTGTAAAGAATTGGCCTAGACCAGTTAGTCCTTCCAATATCAGGAGTTTCTTGGGCTTAGCTGGTTACTACCAGAGGTTTGTTGAAGGGTTTTCATCCATTGCAGTACCATTGACTAAGTTAACCCAGAAGAAAGTGAAGTTCCAATGGTCAGAGGCTTGTGAGAAGAGCTTCCAAGAATTAAAGACTCGACTCACATCAGCACCAGTGTTGACTCTACTTGAGGGTACCGATGGGTTGTGGTATATTGTGACGCCTCGAGGATCATCCTTGGTTGTGTATTAATGCAGCACGGTAAACTTATAGCCTATGCTTCTAGGTAGCTTAAGGTCCACGAGAAAAACTATCTGACTCATGACCTCGAGTTGGCAGTGGTAGTATTCACTTTGAATATTTGGAGACACTATTTGTACGGGGTCCATGTGGATGTGTTTACGGATCATAAAAGCCTACAATACATGTTTACCAAGAAAGATCTAAATCTACGTCAAAGAAGGTGGTTAGAGCTTCTTAAGGATTACGATATAAGTGTCCTTTATCATTCGAGCAAGGCTAATATTGTGGAAGACGCTCTTAGCAGGCTTTCTATAGAGAGTGTGTCCCATGTAGATGAAGGGAGGAAGGAGTTAGTGAAGGATGTGCATCGACTTGCACGACTAGGAGTTCATCTTGTTGACTCAGCAGATGGTGGTGTCATTATTCAGAATGGATCAGAATCTTCTTTGGTGACCGAAGTTAAGGGTAGGCAAGACGAGGATCCTATTTTTGTTAAACTGAAGGAGGCGGTGCAGAATTAAAAGGTGGAGGTTTTCTCCCAAGGGGGAGATGGTGTACTTCGATATCAGGGTAAGTTGTATGTTTCAAGTGTTGATGATTTGAGGGACCGAATGTTGCATGAGGATCATGGTTCCAAATATTCTATACATCCAGGTTCCACCAAGATGTACTGTGACCTACGGGGAGTCTATTGGTGGAATGGAATGAAGAAGGACATAGTAGAGTTTGTGGCCAAGTGTCCGAATTGTCAATAAGTGAAGGTTGAACATCAAAGACCTGGAGGTGTACTTCAAGACATTAGCATCCCTACTTGAACGTGGGAGGAAATCAATATGGACTTCATTACAGGGTTTCCTCGTACTTGTTGACAGTATGACTCCATATGGGTGATTGTGGATAAGTTCACCAAAGCGTCCCATTTTCTACTGGTCAAAACTACCGATTCAGCAGAGGATTATACCAAATTGTATATTCAGGAGTTAGTTCGGTTTCATGGAGTACACTTGTCCATCATATCATATAGAGGTACTTAGTTTACCTTACAGTTTTGCAGATCGTTTCAGAAGGGACTCGATACTCAGATCAAACTTAGTACAACTTTTCACCCGCAGACAGATTGTTAGGATGAACGGACCATTCAGACTCTTCAGGATATGTTGAGAGCGTGTGTGATTTATTTCAAGGGTAGTTTGGATGATCATTTACCTCTCATCGAATTTGCATATAACAACAACTACCTTTCTAACATTCAGATGGCTCCGTTTGAGGCTCTTTATTGGTGGAGGTGTAGATCGCCTATTGGTTGGTTTGAAGTCGATGAAGCTACATTAATAGGACCAGATTTAGTTCATAAGGCTATGGAGAAAGTTTAGCTTATAAGGGAAAGGCTGAAAATAGCTTAGAGTCGTCAAAAGTCCTATGTGGATGTGAGGAGGAGAGAACTTGAGTTTGAAGTTGATGATTGTGTGCCTTTGAAGGCATCTCCTATTAAGGGAGTGATGAGATTCAGAAAGAAGGAAAAACTTAGTCCTCGTTATGTTGGTCCATACAAGATTGTGAGACGTGTTGGCAAGGTGGCTTATGAGTTGGAGTCTCCCTCAAAATTGGCTTCAATATATCCAGTTTTCCATGTATCGCTTTTAAAGAAATGCATGGGTGATTCTGCTTTGGTTGTTCCGGTGGAGAGCGCAGGTGTGAGGGATAGCCTTAGCTACGAAGAGGATCCGGTTGAAATACTTGATCGTCAGGTTCGAAAGCTAAGAATTAAATATGTAGCTTTAATAAAGGTTTTATGGAGAAATCAACATCTTGAGGGAGCTATGTGGGAAGCCGAAGCATATATGATGGCTAAATACCCGCATCTTTTCTCTTCCGATTCAATTCCAACTTGAGGTATCAGTTTCCTCCTTAATACTCTATTGAGTCTCATGTTTAGTCTCATGTTTAGTTCACATATTCCAGTTTCTTTCATTTTATTTCATGTATGTGTGATTCGTGAATTCAGTTTAGTCATGTATTTTAGTTCGGAGTCAGTCACTCCATCAGTTTTCAGCTTTAGATGTTTAGTATTTGGGATGACAGTCTATTCCCTAGCTTTTCAGTATGTTCATTTACATTCGAGGATGAATGTTCCCAAGGGGGAGATATTGTACCTCAAAAGTCCCTAAGATCAGAATCGAGGGTTCAAGCGAAGAAAGCAGGAGAATGTTTCCCAGGTCATAGGACGAGTCATTCAGTGACCCGTGGGGAGACATCACGAGTCGTTAAGTGACTTATGAGGTGAGGAAACGTTGGTGAAGACACGTGGTCTAAGGGTGACCACGAAAGGCAACCACGAGTTGTGATGTGACTCCACGACTCGTTAAATTATTCAGGACTAGGAGCTGAGTTGGAGATTGAATTTTGGCAGAAGACGTAATGACTGGACTCAACGACTCGTCAAGTTCACCATGAGTTGTGATGTCACTTGTGTTGACTGATAGTGTCTATTTTTCCTACATTTTAGTAAGGATGTTTTTGTAATTTTTAAGCCCCTAGATTCTAAACTACACTGTTTTAAGCTCAGTTAGGTGGGTTTTAAGAGTACTTAATCTATCATAAGCCTTTTCATTCCATGCATGAAATATTAGAGTGCACCATTGGAGATCAAGCTTGAGAATTTCCTAGGTTCTTCCCCAAATCTCTTGGGCAATCAAGAAAAAGTGTGAAATCAGAATTATCCACATATGTAGGATTATGAATGAAAGTACTCCTTCACTTCCATGCCCAAATCCTCTTCTCTTCTAAATTCATGAAATTTATGGTTGATGAATCTAGGGGGTTTTAATCCAAATAGTAAAATTCTCTAAGTATCTATCATGGACAAATTCTATTCATGTTTCTAATATTGTTTTAAGATTCATGGGAATGTTTTAGAATGATTTAAATTACAAATTTATAATTTCAAATTCTTACAATTATGATGCCCAATAATGAAAGTTCATGAAGAGTTGAGATTATGATCTATGTTTTCAAGTATGATGAAATGTCTATGATTAAAGTATGATTTTGAAGTACTCATGTTTATATCCATGATTTTGACTATCTCAAAGAATGTATAAGTTCGGGTAAGCCCATATGATCAAGTATGTTTCATGATTTACTTCAATTTCATGTTATTAGCTTACTTCATGATTTTGGAGTCTAGACTCCCACTTTTCAGCTTGTGATATGGTTTGAGCCGAGGCTTATCATGATATGTTTTCATATTATGCATGTACTATTATGATTCAGCTTCGTTGAAAGACTATGGTTTAGCTTCATTGAGAAACGATGGAGAGCATATGCATGTCTTTTAGAGTGGTAGTATACTAAGGGTTCAGTCAAGCCTATGTCTCACAACTAGTGTCAACGTAGGTATGTTCAGATTATTTGGGACCTCTTTTGTGAGCCTTACTTGCCCCGAGGAGCCTTCATCTTGATATTGATATCATGGTAGCGCTGTTTGCCCTGACAAGATTTTGGATGACTCTGCCCACTTGAGTGTAATAGTCGGGACCACGTAAACGCTATCGTGGTAATGTCGGTTATATGATGAATCTCCCATTATTCCTCATTATTTCAGTTATGCATGTTCATCAGTCATGATATTATGTGTTCAGCAGGTTTGACCCAATGTTCAATTTTACTTATGATTATCAGTTTCAGCTTTGGGTTATTCAAATTAGTTATCATATTTAGTCATATTTAAATCATGTTTTTTCAGATAATGGCATCCAAGCCTTACTCTCAAAATTCTTATGTTATAATGTTTTTTATGATATGCATGATTTCAGTTTTACTTACTTAGCAGTTTTACTTACCTTGCATACTCAGTACATTTCAAGTACTGACCGCATACTCTATGCTATATCATTTCATGATACAGGCTCGGACATTCAGGTTTAGTCCCGCCATTAGCCAAATCCTCAGAGGTAGTATCTCTCAACTCGTTGGTGAGTCCTCATCCTTTGAGGACCTTCTTATCAGTTTATCATCAACACGTTCAATTTCAATTTATTTATGAGTTAGTTGGGGTCTTGTCCCATCAACACATCAGATATTAGAGGCTTATCAAACATAGTATGTATTCAGCTTTGGATCAGTGTTATGTATTCCGTTGTTCAGATTGTTATTGAATTTTCAAACTTTCGCTATTTAAAATGTTTAGATTTTCGTATTTATTATGCTGAGCTTTAGTTTTCATGTTTATGCCATGGGTCGGCTTGGAGCCATATATGGTTCTAGGTTCCGTGTATAGATCCGGACCTACGTTCGGGTCGTGACAACTACTGTCTCGAAGATGAAAACTCGAAAGCCTGACTATAACACCCCAAAGTTCCTAAGATCAGACCTGAGGACTGAAACGAAGAAATTAGGAATACTTGCACCATGTCATATAACAAGTGGTGGTGTGACTTGTCAAATGATCCGATGGGTCGTGGTGTGATCCGTTAAGTGTGCAGTGGTGGAGACAAAGATGAGTTCCAGTGTACTTGACAGATTAATAAATGAGTCATCAAGTCTCCTGACGACCCGTTAAGTGACTCGTGGAGTAAGAAAAGATCAAAGAATGGGTTTCGGCTTGGGACGTCAGGTCTAGCAAGGTTATTTTTCCAATCGGTTCGTTGAGGGTATTTTCATAATTTTCTAAGTTTCTAACTCCAAAACTAAGTCATTTTAAGCATAAGAATAAGGGTTTTAGAGGGTTTTTTTCATCCTAAGCCCTCATTCTACTCCAAACACTCTCATTAGATGATCAAATCCCCTCACGAGAAGCTAGGGTTCTTCATCAAATCTTCCTTAATTTCCTTTGGGTTTCTAATCAAGTTAAGAATTCTTCAAGACTAGGTATGTAAGGTTATGAATGCGAGAAGATCTTCCACCCTCATGCCTAATTTCAATCCAATTCTATGAATTCAAGTCTCTAAACATGTCAAATTGAATCTAAGATTTTACCCAATTTTCATGAAATCTTCCATGCTATTCCTACGGGTTTAGTCCTTTCATGTTTTAATTGATGCTTCATAGCTATTTGGGTATATTTAACCCTCAATCTACTTATTAATTCATGATTTCAAGTTTATGAAGGTTATGCCCTATTATGCATGATTTATGAAATTTCAAGCTTATGAGTCCATGATTTCAAGTATGATGAATTATCAAGTATGCATGAATATTATAAATTCTTAGACTTATGATTTCATTATTTGAGCAAGCCCATGTAAAGTTAAGTATGTTTTAGCATGATTTTAGCCAAGGCTTACAAGAATCAGTTTATGAAATTCTTTGGAGTTAAGACTCCCAATATTCAGATTTAAGCTATGTTTTGAGAATATGATTATGAGCAATATGCATGTTTTGGGAGTATTGTCTAGCCCGAAGTAGGTCAGGGATTTCGAGGACCCCGATCTCTGAACTACGCGCTAATGCAGGATATGTTCTTATTTGGGACCTCTCAAGAGAGTGTTTCCCCTGCCCGAGGGCACACCTGTGATATCGCACCTCATTCGTCCTTTACCCTGGCAAAGTTTCAGATGGCTCTCCTCCACGTGGGCAGGACGTGGGATCATCATGCGCTCATACGTGGTTAACATTCTTCATCTACTCATACATTCACAAATTTCATCTATTCAGGTAAAGTAATCTATTCATCTCATAAAATTATTATAATTATAACTATTATGCATAATTTATATTACAATAGAATCAGAAAAGAATTTCTTAACAAAATTGTGTCAATTAATAAAGTCGATATGATTTTCATTGTATAATAAAAATTTTAGTAATTGGAGCTGGATTAGTAAAAGAGTATAAAAAGGGAACAAAGGAAGACACACGA
>JACEIK010005253.1:97542-108156 GCA_018107945.1 Datura stramonium
TTATATAATTTATATAAAAAATTATATTTGATCTCCTAAGAAGCTCCATCCGAAATGGGTCAAATCTTTTTCAAATGATTTCAAATTTTAACTACAACTTTGAAATGACACAATCTGTTCCGACAAGGGATACTATGTTACAACCTCAATTCTCCTCGTAGAAGCTAACCAAAACATGTATAATCATAAGATACTACAATAGTACAAGTCATATTAACTATACAACGAGAATAACTTGTCGAAAGAGATTAGTCTTAACATACAAAAATTGCCGAATTCAGCTCAATCAATCCAGTTGCGACCAAGAACTCGTAATCCCTCCATATTCTAGCTTTTTATGCCAAGGGAATAGGGCTATTATAATCTAAGAGTTACGCTAGCAATTCATAGCCCACAACATAATGATAATATATCAAAACGAGTTCAACTTGATGAAATCTTACGAATTCTTGCAGATTAGAAAGGTAGAAATACTTACTTATCACTAGTAGACATTTATGACTTGATTAAAAGTGATTCCTACAACTTCTACTAGGTGGGACTCCATCGAACCAGGCCAAATTCGAAGATTTAACTCCGTAGATATGTTCTTCATAGGCCTAGGAATTATTACCCGAGAAGAATTGGCGATTAAATATAATTTAGTGGTGTAATTTGACTTCACTTTGGTGAAGTTTATGTGAAGAAGTCGCCTAGGCCGAGGGTCCTCTTTTGAAATCTTTAAAATAAACTGCATCTCACACTTTAAAACATATATAGTGGAAGGGAACAACATAGGTCCACAGCGTGCCCCTCATAGCGCTTAGATAGAGGCGCAATGCACCGCTCAGTATGCCAGAGAGGGGTGCACGACACGACGCCCATAACACCCTGTCTCTGTCCCTGACTTCTCTCTCGCTCTATACGTGTTCGTGTGCTCCACCTTCGAGTCTTCTCCCACTGTGCCATGCTCTAGGAACTCTCAACACGCACACGCACATGTCGGCTAGACGGAAAAAACTCATGGGGTGTAATATAATTCCCCCCAGGGACATTCGTCCTTGAATGTAATTTAACCTTAAGAGACTCAATTCTTAGGTTTTGCCAGAAAATTTTGGCAGAGTCTTCCCTATAACATGGACTATCAAAAAACTTAAAACGCAGAAAAGTCCAACATAGGCGTCTCACAGGACATTACAAACAATTGAATAACATAGTTCCTTAACAATTCAGTGAGCAACAGACAACTATAGTAACAGAAACAACAATATAACAACTAAAAACTATCTCACCTCAACTGTAACTGTCTGAGTCTGTGTACTATCATCATAGGGTCTGGAACAATTGAGGATATCTAGACCTCATGTCATCCCCAGATTCTCAAGTCATCTCTCCTACGTTTTGTCCCTCCATAAGACTTTAATAGGCTACATCTTTGGTCCTTACTTTGCGGACCTGTCTATCTAATATGACTATTAGAATCTTCTCATAGGACAATTCCTTTGTAACATGAACATCCTCAACTGGGATAACCTGAGAAGGGTCTCCTACGCACTTGCGTAACATTGGTACATGAAAGACTAGATGAACAGGTTCTAGCCCCGAAGGCAATTTTAGCTTATAGTCCACTTGACCTATCTTTCAGAAGATCCACTATGGCCCGATTAATCCAGGGCTAAACTTTTCCTTCTTACCAAATCTTATAACTCCCCTCACTGGCAGTCGTTGACACAAAACTCTAAATCTCTCTGTCGTATATCAGAATAGGACTTCTGATGACTTTGATCTGTCAATAGACGCCCTATTATGAGCTTAACTCCCTCTTCTGTCTAATATATCATGTTAGGTCCAACGACCCTGACTCGCCTATTTCAGCCCATACTAGGGGGAACTTATATTTCTGCTCATACAAAGCCTCATAAGGCGCCATCTTGATGGTAAAATGGTAACTGTCATTATGAAAACTCAATAAGAGGTAGGTGTTCATCCCCCAACTTACTCCGAAGTCTAGCACTCATGCCCATAACATATCTTTGGGCGTCTAAATCATGCCCTCTGCTTGGCCATCTGTTTAGGGACAAAGAGTTGTACTCAAGTTAACCTATGTTCCCAAACTTTTCTGAAATGACTTTAGGAATCTAGAAGTAAACTAGGCCCCTCTGTTAAAGGCGTTAGACACTGGGACACTGTGCATTCGGACTATCTCCTTAATGTATAGTTCAATATAATTTTTAGCTAAAAATGTAGCCCTGATTGGTAAGAAGTGAGCTAATTCTGTCAACCTATCTACAATGACACTAATGGAGTCAAATTTACGCCTAGTACGCAGTGAACCTGTAACAAGGTTTATATTGACTGCTTCCCGCTTCCATATAGGCATAGCTATCTCCTGAGTCAGCCTGCCAGGTTTCTGATGTTCAGTGTCTACCTGCTGGCAATTGGGACATTGCGCTACAAACTCAGCAATATCTTTCTTCTTTCCAAGCCACCAATAATTCTCTTTCTATATCATGGTACATTTCACGAAGGTATATTTCCATCGGACCCGAATGAAAAGAATAACGAGAATAATGTACTTTTGCCATAATCCGCTGGCGAAGCCTTGCTACATCTGGAATGTAGAGTCGATCTCTGAATCTCAAGACTATGTCCCCTGTTATCCCCAAGGATAAAGACTTCTCCTGCTGAGCCTTGCCTCTGTTATCTATACCAGGCTAGGGCTTTCGTACTGTCGCTCTTTCTCCTCCACAACTAGAGATGGCACTACTGTATTCTGGATCACAACCCCACTATCATCTGAATCCATCAACTGGACTCCTAAACTAGCTAACTGGTGCGGCTCTCGAGCCGATTTTCTCTTTACTGGTCTCAAATATGATAGGCTTCTCATAGACCTACGACTAGGGGCATTGGCTACAATGTTATCCCTCCCTAGGTGATACAAGATGTCTACGTCATGATCCTTTAGCAACTCAAGCCAATGACATTGTCACAAATTCAACTCTTCCTACTTAAAAATATACTGAAAGCTCTTGTGAATAGTGGAGATGTCTACATGGCCACCATACAAGTAATTCCTCCAAAATTTTTAAGTATGGAATATCGTATCCAATTCTAGGTCATGGGTAGGGTTGTTCTTTTCGTGCCTTCTTGGCTTCTTCGCAGCATAAGCAATCACCTTATCGTGTTGCATCAAATCACACCCTACCCCTACGCCTGAAATGTCACAGTATACCGCGTAGCATTTTAAGCTCTCTAGCAAGGCTAATACTGATGTAGATGTCAATCTATCTTTAAGCCCTTGGAAACTCTACTCAGAAGCCTCAGTCCACTGGGGCTTAGCTGCTTTCTGAGTCATCTTTGTCAATGATACTGATAGGGCGGAGAATCCTTCCACCAACCTTCTGTAATACCTAACTAACCCTAGAAAGCTACAACCTTCTGTTGGAGTTGTGGGTTTGGGCCAAATCTTAACAGTCTCTAGCCTTTGCGAGTCAACCTGAATACTTATATCTGACACAATATGGCCCAAAAAAGCTTCAGAGTTTAACTAGAGCTCAAATTTTGAGAACTTTACATATAACTTATGATATATGAGAATCTAGGGGGTACTCAATTCACATAATATCCACGTCTCCTTGCAATGTGTCTATAATACAGGGCTCCACATATTTTGGTGCAAACCCTACTCTACTTGGTTGGCATGGTATCAACTAATTGTTGCGTATATCTAGCCAATGAATAAGACCTCAATGTGTACCTTCTAACGCTCACTTTGCCCCGTTTTGGGTGTAAGAACTGCTCTATCTGGACCTGTTGAATCTCTCGAGGTAAATAATGATGTATGAAGGCCTCGGAGAAATTGGGCCAAGTAGATGAAGGTGCATATCTGTCTCTGGATCTTTCTTAACTCTTGTATTATAAACTGCTATATACTAAAAATGAAATACTACTAACTTAACTGACTCTGTGGATGAAGCATACATGATCCTAAATATCCTTTGTAACTAGTCTATGAGTTTCTATGGGTCTTCTCTATACTCTGTCCCCGTACACTGTGGCAGACTCACGAACCCTCAAACTTTCAAATCCCTATATAGGCTCAGCAATAACTAGTACTACTGGCTGACACTAAGCAGCCATAATTTGAATCAATATACATACTGTATTCCTGACATCCTAATATGAAGGTATTAGAAGAACTAAAAATAGTGTCGGCATATCTATTTCCCTCTAAGGTTCTTGGTTCCTTGGAGGATAATGAAGAGATCGAGAATATGTCTTCCTTTAGGCCTCAGGCTGGCTGTCCCCAACTGTGGCATCCTGCTGGTACCCTCTCCTGCTACTGTATCTAACTCACGATTGATTGTAGTTTATTGTATATCAGATATCACTATAGACATACATAACCACATAAGCTTAGGGACTTAACCCTATAAAACTCGGCTCTATAGCACGATCTGAGAAGAAGTAGGGGTAATCATACCGTCATGCCTCATATCTTCCTACTTATAAAATGTGGTGCACAATACATTTATAAATAAGACAGTACTAGACATAGTTTGCAGACTCCCCTGGATACGACGTTTCTATGATACCAAGTTTGTCACGCCCCACCTTGGGAGGCGTAACTGGCAACTAATGCCACACTGAACTTTGAGCTGACTTGGATGGACACATACACTCCTGGTGCATGCCAGCAGCATATAGCAAGAAAATGTAAAGCTATATCTCGACTGTAAATACAGCCCTAGGCTGACAAGGCCACTACACAATACCTATAGTAAATCAGCTAACCCAACAGAAACAGTAATATCATCCTATGTGGACCGACAAGACCACCATGCTCCTAATAGATTACATAACTTGGCCCGACACAACCAACAACACCTATCATAACACATATAGGCCTCACACGGCCAATAACGCATAAGTAACCAAAAACTGTAGTCTGCAAGCCTCTAAGAGTGAAATATTGCTCAGGACAGGCCCCAGTCTACCCAAAAACTATTTAACAAAAGACAGGCAAACCTCTACTATCTGACAACTCCAAAGGAAAGGAGTTGACCGCTCTCCTAACTCTGAATAGTTTCTAAGGAGGTCCCGAAACTTGTCTGTTTGAACCTGCAGGAAAGTATGTAGCGCCCTATGCATGGGCATCAGTACAATATGTATCGAGTATGTAAGGAAATAATAATAACTTAATAGAATCTTATAAAGAACTGAAAGTAATCAGTGAAAAGGGCAGAAGTTAACATATATGCTATCACAACCATAGCCTGTATCTAGTAAACAATTATACAAACCAGAACTTAAGTTGAATGATTACATGTTCATAAACTATATCTAGCAACCAAGGATACAAACACGAACCTAACCTGGCCTCCATAAGCCTGGAAGATGCGAGCAACACAAAGACAACCTAACTGGGCCCCCATAAGCCCCGACAAGTGTAAGAAAACTATTACTCCTATTTGTTTCATTAGAGCCACGTAGGCAATATGTAACTGAAGAATACTCGATCTTTGAAACTATACTCAAGCCTTCTGGACTTCTGCAACTGTGTCTGACTATCTAGGCTCCGGTAATTGTATATGAGTCGTCTAGGCTACTATAACTGTATATGAGCCATCTAGGCTCTTGTATTTGTGTATGAGCCAACTGGGCTCCTGTACTGTATATGAGCCATCTGGACTCCTGTAGCTGTATATGAGCCATTTGGGCTCCTGTAACTGTATGTGGTCCATCTGGGCTCCTGTGACTGTGTGTGAGACATCTAGGCTCCTGTGATTGTGTGTGAGCCATCTATGCTCCTGTAACTGTGTGTGAGCCATCTGGGCTCCTGTAACGGTATATATGCGCCATCTAGGCTCCTGTAGCATCCTAAATAGAAGCTAACAGACATATCTTATGTGTCCATAGCTAGTCAGTTAGTCATGGAAGTAATTATAAAATCAGCTGGCTCAGAAAGGAAAGGGCGAGGTTCGAGGAGACCTAGCGACATTTGAAGGTCATACTAGTAGAATAGTCGTTCATCAGTGGACAAAAAGGTTGTAGGCGACCAACTCTATGGTTCCCTCACCTAGAATGACTACAGGGTTGCTAATGACTAGATATAATACCAAGCGATCAACCACAATAGTCATATGGGCAACCATAACAATTATTAACCCGAAGAGTGCCATAATACTAAGGTTCTAGTTCATAAGTGTCAATCTGGTCATCCGTGACAACATATAGCTCCTGTGAGCAATCTGTAACCTCATAGGCAGGTATACTTAGACTTATCCCTTCTAGGAAACAAATACGTGGACATCTGTATTAATAGCCAGAGGTATTAGCCCCACGTATAACGGCTACTAAGATACTTACATAGGATATCGCATAGTTCATCAGACTTCTAGCAACTAGGGTGGTTTCCTGAGCAGCCGATACGACCAGCTTAAGTTGAAAGAAGCTATACGGTCACTGGCAGTAGGTAGTTCACCTTAGAAAGCTACAACCTGACTCGTTAGGCAACCCTGGTGCCACTGACTCAAAGGTAAGGCCATTCTATCATGAATCTAGTCTTGTAGGAATCAAATAGAAAGTTATATTGCTAAACTATGCCCTATGCTACCTAACTTAACCAAGTATGCTAACAACTAACCACAGGCCTCTTTGGCCTCAGTATGGCAGCAAAACATTACTAGTCTCTCTATATGGTGAATAACTGAACAAGAAATCTCTTTGTCGCTTCTAACGATTGTCAAAACTTAATATAATCTTTCCCGACAAGGGATACTATGTTACAACCTCAATTCTCCTCGTATTAGCTAACCACAACATGTATAATCATAAGCTACTACAACAGTAAAAGTCACATTAACTATATGATGAGAATAACTTGCCAAAAGAGATTAGCCTTAACATACCTCAATTGTTGAATTCACCTCAATCAATCTAGCTGCGATTAAGAACTCGTAATCCCTCCGTATTCTACCTTTTACGCAAATGGAATAGGGATATTATAATCCAAGAGTTAGTCCAACAATTCATAGCCCACAACATAACAATAATATATCAAAACGAGCTCAACTCGATGAAATCTTACGAATTCTTGTAGATTAGAAAGGTAGGAATACTTACTTATCACTTGTAGACGTTTAGGACTTGATTAGAAGGGATTCCTACAACTTCTACTCGGTGGGACTCCATCAAGCCGGGACAAATTCTAAGATTCAATTCTGTATATATATTATTCATAGGCCTAGGAATCATTACCCAAGAAGAATTAGCGATTAAACGTGATTTAGTGGTGTAATTTGACTTCACTTTGGTGAATTTTACGGGAAGAAGTCTCCTAGGCCGAGGGTCCTCTTTAAAAATCTTTAGAATGAACTACATCTCACACTTTAAAACATATATAGTGGGAAGCGGCGGTAGAGGTCCGCTGCGCACCCCTCATAGCATCGAGATAGAGGCGTGATGCGTCGCCCAGTGCACCAGGGAGGGGTGCGCGATGCGGCGCCCATAGCGCCCTGCCTCTATCCCCGAATTCTCGCTTGCTTGATACGCGCTCGCATGCTCCACCTTCGAGTCTTCTCCCGCATGTGCCATTCTCTAAGAACTCTCAATACGCACACGCATATGCCAACTAGATGAAAATAACTTATGGGGTTTAACAATTTTTTATTTAGAATTCAATATTTTTTTACCGATTTTGTATTTATATTGAAAATTTCAGTTAATATAAGAAAAATGACTCAAGGTTTATTTAAAAATGTGTTGTTAGTCTAATGATAGAAAGAAAATCGTTTAAGTTTTTAAATTCTAAAGCCAACTCTGATTCTATAGTCTTTTTTACAAAAAATATAAAAACAATACACGAGACCGATAAGCAAGACACAAGATATGATTTTATCTTCATGCGAATTATGTTAAGAGTCAGAGAAAACTTGGATGCTTAAAAATAGTTCTTAAATATTTTAGAGAACTTGAAATACTTTACCATCCACTAATTTTCCACGTAATTGTTATTAGTTTGATGAGCTAAGTTCAACCGATAAACTAAGTGCTATAAGAACAGTAACGAGAACAACGATGTATCATGGAAAATCTAATTTCTCAAGGGAGTAAAAATCATGACCTATGGAGTTGGATTTTTAGAAAACTTCACTAATTTTCAAGAGCAGTTTTATATTACAACTCGATAATCAAAGAAACTAACTCTAGTACCTCACACTCATCAATTTACTCTAACTGATGAACTCAACAAAGAATAATTATTCTAATCATATACTAACCAAAACTTCAATCAACAAATAGACTCTTCGAAAGCTAAACTTTCAATAATCAGTCTTACAAACTCAATCACAACCTAACAACAAGTAGACGTGTTCCAGTGTTGTTGTGATAGAGTTCTTCTAATAGATTCAATGACTATTCGTTCAAGTAATAAGCTCTCTAAGTGTACAATAGCCACCTTTTCTGGTATCCTTCATTCCATATATATTGGACAATTTTCTACACCCTAGAATAACTCGGATGGCGATCCTTTTGTTCCAATAGGACATCAAGTCCTATAAGAAAACTATCAATTTCCTTCCTTCTGCACGACCTCTTTGCTGACTCCTATTTGGACTCAATTTCTGCTCCCCTATGTTTTCTTTCCTTATTTGCACTAAAGTTACGTATTTGTACATCACTCGACTGATTGTTCCTGTGAGCCACTTCTCGGGGGATATGGTTCACCTAATAAAGTAAACTTAAGATAACAACAGGTGAATCAAGTGTCATGCCCCACCTTGGGAGGCATGACTAGCACCTAGTGTAACACTGGAATCTTATTGACCTGGCTAGGCTTATGCACATCTGGTGCATGCCTGTAACCTAATTCAAGAAACAACCAGTTATATCTCGGCTATAAATATATCCTCTGGCCAACAAGGTCATATAGCCACCTGTAAACGGAAATAGCTAACCAACAACAGGCAATAGAAGGGAATCCTATACGGGCCGACAAAGCAACCATGCTGTCTATTTATAACTGAAATGAAAATCAGGCAACTATAACTATACTATAGCCGACAAGGACACTATCTAACAACTAAACAAGGTCCCACACGGCCGTCACACGAAATAAAATATATATAGGCCCCACACGGCCAATAACAACTAACCACAAGGAATCTGTACATCTGCAAGCCTCTAGGAGTGGAATAATGGCCGAGAAAAGGCCCCGACATACCCATACTATACAATCCAAAATAGAAAACCTTCTAACTAATCAGCTCCGGAGGAGGGGATCTAACTGTACTTCTAACTCAGGCTGAAAGCTAAGAAGGTCCGGATTCGTGTCTATCCGCACCTGCAGGCAAGTAATGCAGTGCCCTAAGATGTGTGTCAGTATAATACGTACCGAATATATAAGGTAGTAAGTAAACATGATTGAATAAAACTGAGAGAAATTGAATAGAAGGGATAGAGATACTACCTGAGTAACTTAACAGCATGCTGCCTAATCTATCAGTAAATAGTGCAAACAAGAACCTTACTTGGCCCCCATAAGTCGGAAGGTACAACCAGCACAAGATAACCCACCCGGGGCATCCATAAGCCCTGGAGAGTACACTTCAATCTATATACCCCTACAAGGTCAAAATGAGTTAACTAATAACTATAGCCAACCTACCAGTCCCTTAGGTCTGCAACTGAGCCCACTCGGCCCCTGAACTATAGCTGTGTCTGAGTCTGGCGAACTCCTGATTTTCAAACTTTACGCTTATCACTAATTATTTTAGGATTAAAAAACAGATAAACAGATGACACCCCCGGCACCAGGATTGACGGGGGTATACTGCCGATACGACGTAGAAATAATAGTCTAGACATGGAATGGACTATATAAGGTCCTCGGACCTCATCTTCGTCCCTCGCGGACGGCACACCGCTCCTTAGAGCAACGTCATATAGCTCCTGGCGGGCAACGACACAGCTAGTAACCCTGGGTTAGTCATGGAAGGCTATACAGGGCAAAGTCAATCCCAAACTAAACATAGAGTACTGGTCTCAGCTAACAGCAACAGCTATTGGCAACAATAATATTTCTGTCTCTCTTACTAGGATTCAAACTGTAGTACAATACTATAGAAACTAACTTGCCGAAGGAATTCGCCTTAACATACCTCGCTTGTCGTTTCCGAATAACCGACGAGTTTTGACTTATATTCATCAGCTCTTTTCAACTATAACCGTAATACTGGGATAAAGATACTAATTTCAATACCAAATTTAGCTTAAAATGATAAATTTTAATACTAATAGAAACTATAATTTAACTGTCACACCCCGCCTTGGGGGGTATGACTGGCACTTGGTGCCCTATTAGGACCTGGACTGCTAAACTGGTGAGCTTAAGCACATTTGGTGCCTGGCTGGCTCTATCTCAGATTCCTGGAATCAACGGGCTATATAACGGCTGTAAATACAGCCTCCGACCGACTGGGCCTATAGTCACCTGTACTATAACTTCAGCTAACCAGAATCCTACTCTTATAGGGAAACCTATGCGGGCCGACAAGGCCACCCATGCTGTCTAGTTACCTGTAACTCAACATAATGAATACTGTACATCTACGTGACTGGCAAGGTCAC
>JACEIK010005254.1:0-12421 GCA_018107945.1 Datura stramonium
TATTGACACTAATTTGGAGCAATTCCACTTACCTTAGCTCGGTAGGACGATGATTCGTCGGCCGAATTTCACGAAACTAACTCCGCAGGAATGCTCCCGGTAGCTTAATACTTCACTACCCAAGATTAATTCAAGTTTGGACCGCATTTAATAGCGTAAACGGATGAAATTTTGTTGAATCTCCTCGTGCCCTCTGCTTTCTGTTCGTTTCTGGAAATTTAGAGGGAGTAAATGATTAAAAACCGAAGTAGGAGGCCCTTTTATTCTTGGGACCTTTAAGTCGCATTCGTCGAATGCGATTTATAAGTCGCATTCGTCGAATGCGATTTATATAAGTCGCATTTACCTTGCGATGCGCCGACTTGGCGCTTGTTCGGTCTCTCCCCGGGCCCTTTTCTCACACGTATGGAATTCTAAAACTCTTAACCAAAATGAAAATAGGCCATCTACATGTCAAGAATTTACGGGGTGTAACACAGGGTTACTAGCTGTGTCATTGCCTGCGAGCTATAGATCACTCATAGGAGCTATATGATGTTTGAAAGGACTATATTCAGGCCTATAAGGCCATATTACATTCCATCCATGAACTCCTCCTTTTATGTCGTATCGACATCACGAACCTCCATCGATCCTTGTGTGCCCAGGGTGCAGTTATAGGAGCCCAGAGGGTTCAGACACAGCTACAAGAGCCCAGTGGTCTCAGTTGCAGACCAAGAGGCCAGGTAAGTTGGCTATGGTTACCTGTTGACTCATATTGACCATACTAGGGGTATATAGATTGAATTATACATGCTAGGGCTTATGGGGGCCCAGGTGGGTTATTCTGTACTGATTGTACCTTCCAGGCTTATGAGGGCCAGGTAAGGTTCTTGTTTGTATTACTTACTTGTTAGCTATACTTTAGGTTGTGAGGCTATTCAGGTTATAATCTTATCCTTTCTATTGATTACTTTTAGTTCTTTTATCAGTTCTATTCATTCATTTTCATTACTGTCTTACATATTCGGTACATATTGTACTGATGCCCATCTTTGGGGCGCTGCATACTTGCCTGCAGGTGCGGGTAGACGTGGTTCAGGACCTTCACAGTGGTTCATGCTTTGAAAATATGGAGGAATTACTTGTATGGTGTACATGTGGATATTTTTACTGATCATAAAAGCCTCCGGTATATATTCACGCAGAAAGAGTTGAATTTTTGGCAGCGTCATTCGCTAGAATTGCTGAAAGACTAAAACGTGAACATATTATATCACCCAGGAAAGGCTAATATTGTAGTCGATGCCCTTAGCCACATATCCATGGGAAGACTAGCATACTTGAGGCCAGAACAACGAGGAATTGCTCAAGAGCTGCACCAGTTAGCTAATTTAACAGTCCGAGTAGTGGATTCAGAAGATAATGGGGTTGTGATCTAGAATACAGTAGTGTCATCTCTAGTTGTAGAGGTGAAGGAGTGATAGTATAAGGATCCTAGTCTAGTATAGCTCAGACATAAGGTTCAGCAGGGAGAACTATCGGCCTTTGAGTTAACAGAAGACGGGGTCTGAGATTCAGAGATCGAATCTGCTTTCCAGATGTAGCAGGGCTCCACCAGCAGATCATGGAAAAGGTACATTATTCTCGTTAATCTCTTCACCCAGGCTCGACAAAGATGTACCATGATATAAAGGAGATATACCAGTGCCCTAGAATGAAGAAGGGTGTAGCTGAGTTTGTGGCATAGTGTCCTAATTGCCAGTAGGTAAAAGCAGAACATTAGAAACCTGGAGGACTGACTCAGGAGATAGCTATACTTATGTGAAAATAGGAAAAACTAAATATGGACTTTGTGATAGGGTTATCTCGTACTCAGCATAAATTCAACTCCATTTAGGTTATTGTCGACAGGTTGATGAAATCAGCCCATTGCTTGCCATTCAGGACTACGTTTTCAGCCGAAGATTATGATGAGTTGTATATTAAGAAAATAGTCCGACTACATGGTGTCCCAGCATTCATTATTTCTGATCGAGGGGCACAATTCACAGCTAGATTCTAGCAGTCATTTCAGAAAGGTTTAGGAACACAGGTTAATTTGAGTACAACTTTCCATCCCCAGACAGACGGTCAGGAAGAGCATACCATTCAGATGCTCGAGGACATGCTACGGGCATGTGTGCTAGACTTTGGAGGGAGTTGGGACAAGCATCTACCCCTTATTGAATTTTCATATAATAACAATTATCACTCGGCTATTCAGATGGCGCCTTATGAGGCTCTATATGGGTGGAAATGCAAGTCCCCCGTAGGATGGATCGAAGTAGGGGAGGCAAGGTTCATCGGAATTGATATGATATATCAATCAGAAGAAAAGGTAAAACTTATCAGAGAACGGTTGCTAACAACCCAGAGTCGTCAGAAGTCCTATTCCGATATGCGGCGTAGAGACTTGGAATTTAATATTGATGATTCGATATTTCTCAAAGTTTTTCTAATGAAGGGCGTGATGAGATTTGAAAAGAAGGGCAAGCTTAGCCCTAGGTTCATTGGCCCATATCGAATCCTTCGAAGGATAGGCCGAGTGGAATATGAGTTAGAACTGCCTTCAAGGCTAGAATCCGTTCATCTAGTATTTCACACGTCAATGCTACAGAAATGCATAGGAGACCCATTTTGGGTTCTAGTAGAGGATGTCAAGTTACTGAAGAGTTGTCCTATGAAGAGACTCCAGCTGCTATACTAGATCGATAGGTTCGTAGACTGAGAACTAAAGATGTAGCCTCCATTAAAGTCCTATGGAGGAATAGAAATGTAAAAGAGATGACCTGGGAAGCTAAGGACGACATGAGGTCTAGATATCCTCACTTATTTCAGACTTGACTCAAATTATGCAATTGAGGTGAGATGGTTGTTTAATTGTTGTCATGTGCTTATATTATTAGTACTATTTAGTTATTCACTTGTATGATATGGAGTTATGTTGTATTATTTCTTGTAGCATCCTGTGAGATGCCTATGTTGGACTTTTATGCGTTTTAGGTTTTTGGATAGTCCATATTACAAAGGAGACTCTGCCAAACTTTTTCTAGCAATAGTTAAAGGAGTTGAGTCTCTTAAGCTTAAGATTACATTCAAGGACGAATATTCCAAAGGGGTGATGATGTTACACTCCATAAATTTTATCGTTTAACGGACACGTGTGTATGTTGAGGGTTTTGGAGAAAGGGCTCGGGGGTGAGCATACGAGCATAGCATCGAGCGGGTAGGAGGCCGGGGTCGAAGGCCAGGACACTGGGCATCGCACTGCACTGCTAGCCCGACGCTATGGTCGTCACATCGCGCCCCTAGCCTGGCGCTGTGGCCGGCACACAGTGCCACCACCTCAACGTCTATATAAGTCCCTTTGTGAGTTGCTTGGATCATTTTAAACATTTCCCCTTGGCTGAGAAGAGAGAGCAAGCGACAAGTTCATCTGTTTTTCGTCAAATTACGCCATTAAACTCCGTTCAAACCCAAATTCATCTTGGATAACGAGTTCCAGGCCTGCGAGGAACGCCCCTGCGGAGTTATTTCTTGAAAATTCGCTCGGAGTACCGAAACCCCGCTGAGTAAAAGGTGTCGAAATCACTTATAATTTTGAGTCCTAAGAAACTACAACTGATAGATAAGAATTTTTACCTTCTAAACTCTCGAGAATTTGTGAGTTTTCAGCCGAATTAAACGGAGTTGAATTATAATTAATATTATTGAAAGATATCATTATTTTCCGAGTCCTAGTATTGAAATAGCCTTATTCTCTCAGTGTAGAGGCTGCAATTAAGTGAAGTTTCCAGCTACATGTTGGAACTATTTAGATAAACAAGAATCGACATTCGAGGTATGTTAAGGCTAATCGGCAAGTTATTCCTATCGTATAGTAATACGGCCTATGTCCTTGTAAACAAGTTGTAAACATATATATTGTGATTAGATGCTATATATAGTTTTGAGATTAAAGTTGATTATTTCGGTTGGGATTAACCCCACCCTATATAGCCATCCATCGACCAACCTCGGGGTCACTAGCTGTGTCATTGCCTACGGGGCTATAGATCACTCAGAGGAGCTATATGATGTCTGACAGGACTATATCCAGGCTTATAAGGCCATATTACAATCCATCCATGAATGGACTACTCCTTTTATACTATATCGGTATCATTGACCCTATGTAGAGCCTTGTGTGCCTAAGGTGCAGTTACAGGAGCCTAGAGGGCTTAGACACAGCTAGAGGAGCCCAGCGAGCTCAGTTGCTGACCCAGAGGCCAGGTAGGTTGGATATGGTTATCCGTTGACTCATATTGACCATACTAGGGTATATAGATTGAATTGTACTTGTCAGGGCTTATGGGGGCCCAAGTGGGTTATTATTTGCTGATTGTACCTTCCAAGCTTATGGGGGTCAGGTAAGATTCATGTTTGTATTACTTACTTATTCGCTATACTTCAGGTTGTGAGACTATTCAGGTTATAACTCTTATCCTTTATATTGATTACTTTTAGTTCTTTTATCAGTTCTATTCAGTCATTTTCATTGTTGCCTTACATATTCAGTATATATTGTACTGACGCTCATCTTTGGGGTGCTACATACTTTCCTGCAGGTGTTGATAGACATGGTTCAGGACCTTCATAGCTATTAGCCAGAGTTAGTAGTTCAGTCAACTCCTTTTCTTCGGAGTTGGTAGTTAGAAAGGTTTGCTCTTTTTGTTGTACAACTTTTGGGTATTCCACAATTAGAGGCTTGTAGACTACAATTTTAGTTGATTTTTTATTGTTTTTCATGTGGGGCCTAGCGTAGCTTCCAATTAGTAGCCTTGTCGGCTGTTGTATATATATGACTACCTGTTTTCCTTCTGTTATGATTAGGCAGCATGGTGGTCTTGATCCCTTTACTGTTATCTTGCTGGGTTAGCTTTTTTCTTTTACAGGTTTACTGTGTGGCCTTGTTTGCCCGAGGATGTGTTTACATCCAATATATAGCAATTTATTTTCTTAATTTCGAGTTGTTGGCAGACAATAGAGGTGCTTATCCCCAGCCAGGTCAACTCAGGTCCCAGTGTGGCATTAGGTGTCAGTCATGCCTCCCAAGGTGGGGCATGACATCTTTAAATATAAATCATACAATTTTAATCATAAATCATGGATTGAACCATAAGAGAATTGAATTCATAGAAGATCATGAGAATTTTCACTAAAATTGGGTCTAAGCCTAGAAATTCATAAAAATCATGATTGGAGACTTGAATTCATGAAAGTGAGTTTGAAATAAGGCATGAGGGTGGAAGAAATCCTCTATTCATAACCCTGCATATATGGGCTTGAAGGGATCGTAGTAGGATTTGAAACCCAAGAGAATTGAAGAGAAAGGAGAACTTTGATTGCTTGAGGACTTGAGAGGATTTGATCTTCAACTTTATATGTTATGAATAGAATGAGGGTTAGAAAAGAATAAAACCCTCCAATACACCCTTTTAGGAGTTAAGAACATAGGAAGTACAGATATTCCCTTAATAACTCGACTGAAAATTTCACCTTGGCAGACCTAACGGATCACTTAACGATCCATTAGTCTACTTGATGGGTCGTTAGTCCCACTCATTACCTCTGAAGAAAATTTTCATCCCTCTGATTGCACAAAACGCGATCACACTCAGTATGTGAAGAGAGGATATGGATCAGGTTCAAGTAAAGAGTGGTTGTAGTGCTATCAATAACTTCAATATATATGAAAGAGAATGGGCACATACCATTTGACCGTCAAGAGAACATGTCATCATTTCAATATTTCTTGTACGTGGTCCGATCTGTAGCAGCATAGAAAGTAGGGGTCATATCATCCCTACCCGCACTCAAATTGTAGCTTGCTTGAGGTGTGATTCTAATAAAAGGAACAAGACTGGATTAAAAATCAAAATGCAAAATACTAAATAAGCATAAGAATAAACAGTTTTCTAGTCAAAAGTGAGAAAGATGCACAAATTTAGGTGAGTCTGATAAGGCCAAGCTCTACACAAATTTTTTCAAAAGCTTCTCGTCCCATAGACTTGATAAATATATCAGCCACCTGATCCTCAGTCTTGCAGAATTCCATTAGAATATGTCTTTTTCAACATTATCTCTCAGGAAATAATGACGTACATCAATATGCTTTGTTCTTTTGTAGTGGACCGGGTTCTTTGCCATGTTCATGGAACTGACATTGTCACATAGAATGGGTATTGTATCCATTTGGATCCCATAATCTTCCAATTACTGTTTGATCCATAATACCTGGGCACAACATGATACAACTACTACATACTCAACTTCTGTTGTATATAGAGCCACTGAATTTTTCTTCTTGGTTTCCCAAGATATCAAATATGGTCCCAAGAAGTGTTCAATTCTAGATGCGCTGTTCCTGTCAACCAAGAATCCAGCGTAGTCTGCATCTTCATATCTAATAAGTTTGAAAGAATCACTGACCAGGTACCAAAGAACCAGGTCCATTAATCCTTTAAGGTACCTCAGAATGCGCTTTACTTCTTTTGAGTGAGATTCCTTTAGATTTGTTTGAAACCTTGAACATAAGCCCAAACTGAACACAATGTCTGGTCTGCTTGTCAAATATAATAGAGACCCAATCATTCCTCTGTACTTTGTTTCCTGAACTATTGGACCAGGTCCATCAACATCCAGTTGAATAATAGTCACAATGGGAGTATCATTAACTTTGGAGTTCTCCATGTCATACTTGATCAACAGTTTCTTAACGTACTTATGTTGATGAATTGAGGTTCCTTCTTTGCTTGATTGATCTGTATTCCCAGAAAGTAGTTCAACTCTCCCATCATGCTCATTTCAAACTCATTGTTCATAAGTTTTGCAAATTCATCACATAGAACCTGGTCTGTGGCTCCAAAAATAATTTCATCGACATAAACCTGTATAATAAGAATGTTTTTGCCTCGTCTTCTTAGAAATAGAGTTTTGTTGACCTTCCCCCTGTTGTTTCCATGAGCCAAGAGAAAATTTGAGAGTTTTTAATACCATGCTCTTGGGGATTATTTAAGTCCATACAAGTTATTTAACTTGTACACATGATCGGGAAATTCGCGATCTTCAAATCTGGAGGTTGTTTCACATATACTTCTTCCTGCAGAAGACCATTCAAGAAGGCACTATTAACATCCATCTGAAAAAATTTGAATCTCATATAGGTGGCATAAGCAATGAGTATTCTTATGGCTTTTATCTGTACTACAGGAGCAAACGTCTCATCATAATCAATACCCTCTTCTTGATTGTACCCTTAGACTACCAATCTAGCTTCGTTCCTGAAAATGATCCCTTGATCGTCAAGCTTGTTCCTGAATACTCATTTGGTTCCTATTGTTCTATTTTCAGGGTGAGGAATCGGGTTCCACAGGTTGCTCTGCTCAAATTGTCCCAATTTTTCTTGCATAGCCATGATCCAGTTTGTATCCAGCAAGGCCTCTTTGACCTTTTTTTGGCTCAATCATGGATAAGTAGGCTGCAAAAGCACACATGTTTCTTAATCTGGACCAGGTCTGCATACCAGTATCTAATGGAGAAAGTATGTTGTGAATTGGATGAGAACTTTTATGCTTCCAGTGTCCTGCTTGTATCTCTTGTTGTTCTGTTGCCAGAGAGAAACCAGGTTCATCTCCTGGAGAGTTTTGACTAATCATGAGTTCTGGTGCTTCAACAGTGTCACTTTGTGCCATATTAGGACTGACTCCTTGTTTAGTTGGTCATTCTACGGGAATGTTCAGCATCTCACCATGAGTACCTTCATCCTGTATACCTAGTTCCCTCTCAGGGTTTGTAGTCGGTGCCATACCAATCTCCTCTATATCCTCCTGTGTACTTCCAATATATGCTTCCTTTTGTTCATCAAAGATTACATGAACACTTTCCTCAACACAGTTCGTTCTCCTATTCAGGACTTTGTAAGCCTTACTTTGTGAAGAATAACCAAGGAAGACTCTTTCATCACTCCTAGCATCGAACTTTCCCAATGCATCCTTGCCATTGTTATGAACAAAGCACTTGCAACTGAATGCCCTAAGATGGGCCATATTTGGCTTTCTTTCCTTCAGCGGTTCATAAGGAGTATTATCTAGCAGTGGTCTGATCATACACCTATTAATCAGATAACAAGTTGTATTCACTGCCTCAGCCCAATATCCTTGAGGTAGTCCACTAGCTATCGACATGGTTCTGGCCATATCTTCTAAGGTTCTATTCTTTCTTTTCACTACCCAATTTTGTTGTGGAGATCTTGGGGCTGAGAAATTATGGTCAATTCCTGAATCTGCACAGTGCTCAAGAAATTTTGAGTTGTCAAACTCAGTTATGTGATCTGATCTAATGCTTACCTATACATGATTAAGTTTCTTCTGAACCATTTTGAAAAATATGGAGAATACGTCAAATGTTTCATCTTTGGAGACCAAGAACAATGTCCATGTGAACCTGGTGTAGTCATCTACAATAATAAACACATATCATTCTCCTCCTCTACTAGTTACTCTCATTGGACCACACAAGTCCATGTGAATAAGTTGTAGACATCTGGTGGTACTGACTACCTTCTTGGGTTTAAAAGACGATCTCACATGTTTTTCTTTTGCACAAGCATCACAGATCAGACTATTTTTTAACTTGGTTTTAGAAAGACCAAGTACCAGTTCTTTTCCCACTATCTTGTTCAAATGTGAAAAAGCTAGCATGACTTATGCGTCTATATCAGAGTAAAGAACCTTCCATTAATGCGCTCAAGCAGGAAAGTTCCTTCCCCATGGGATCCATAATATTTGCCTTGTACACATTTTTGTATCTCTGCCCTTTGAGAACCAGGTTCCCTGTATTCAGATTAGCGACTTTGTAATCCGTTGATGTAAATAAGACAGAATTCCCCTTATCATACATTTGAGAGATACTCAGAAGATTATATTTCAAGCCCCTCACGTAATACACATTGTCAATTGCTTGTGAAATTGACTTTCCAACCTTTCCTATTCCAACAATTTCACCTTTCTTTCCATTTCCAAAGGCTACATTTTCACCTTTGTGACTAGTAAGTGAGAGAAAGTTTTCCACTGTTCTTATCAAATGCCTAGAGCATGCACTGTCCATGTACTAGGTTCCTTTCTTTGCTCTCATTTTAACCTGCATAGATAGTTAAAGGTTAGATTTGGGTACTTAGACAAGCTTGGGTCCCTTTTTATTTTTGAATGGATGAATTAAATCTCTTTTAGCCCAATGTGGCAAAATTATATTTCTATTGATTTTTAGGTTTCCATTTTTTATTTTGTTTTTTGCAGGCATTAACCTAGGTTTTGCATATGCAAAATATTTTCTTGTGGCTTTTTTCTTGATTAAGCATTATTCTTGATGATGTCCTGTCAACCCACAATGAGAGCAGAAAATATTATGCAATTTATGTTTGTCATTTGAGTTACATGTTCCATCTTTATATCTCAGTTCTTGTCTTTTGTTAGAGTGATTTTCATGCATAAAGATTAGAAATTCAGAAGATCTGGTTCATTTTAGGGCTCTTTCCAATTCAACTTTGTTTTATTCAAGGTCTTTAAAAGCTTTTGAATCTCAGTACTCAAGGTTTGAGATTCTAAAATGAGTTTCTTTATAATTTCTCCTTCTTTGAGAACCTCTTCACACTCATATACCCTTTTTAACAACTCCTTTTTTTTCTTCTTCAAGTTTTTCATTATCTTGCTTAAGAGATGCAAATGCATTCATTATTTGTTCCTTTTCAATAAACATAGTTTTCAACTCATCTATGAGAATGAGTGACAATGATGCCAACTTTTTTTGAGAATAGGTTTTAATTTTGAACTAAGTTCCAGAAAGCTTACCTTGCTCTTGTCATCTTCGCTGTCTGAATCCACATCAGCCATTAGAGCTAGCACATCATCATCATCTGAGACATATATAGCCATGAGAGAGCAGTCATTTTGTTCAGTGGCTTCTTCAAAATCATCAATTGAAGTGTCTCCCGCAGTAGCTAGAGCTCGTTTCACTACATTGTTCGCTTCTTTTCCTTCCTTAGATTTTACAGTGAAATTCCGCTTGTGCTCTAACACCCATTGAGGACATTCCTTCATGAAGTGTCCATATTCACCACATTTATGACAAATCAGATCTCGAAGATTTTTGTCAAACGATTTTGATGCATTCTTCTTTTGAGTATTAAACCCTTTCTTAATAATTTGCTGGAATCTTTGAGTGAGAAAAGTTATGTTGTCGTCTTTAACTATAGTCTTGAGGATCAGGTTCTTTTCCTTATGAGAGCTAGTGAATTCCTTTTCTTGAGACTTCTTGAGTTCACAGGTTTTTAAGTTTCCTATCAAGTCATCCATAGTTAGAGTGTCGAGATCTCTTGCTTCAGAAATAGCTTCCACTTTGCTTTCCCAGGATTCAGGAAGAACGCTTATAAGCTTCCTTACCATCTTGTTTGTGGGAATAATCTCACCCAAAGAGTATATCTCATTGACAATAGATGAAAATCTAGTGTGCATATCACGAACAAATTCCTCCTCATTCATCCTAAAAAGCTCATATTGACGATTTAGCATATCAATTTTAGATTTATTACCTTGACTTGTTCCTTCATGAACAGTCTGTAGAGCATCCCAAATTTTCTTCCTATTGGTACAAGATGAGATTCGATTGTATTCACCAGTGCCAAGTCCACACACTAGAATCTTCTTTGACTTTGCATTGATCCCAACTGCTAATTTTTCTTCCTTCGAGTACTCCAATCTTCCTTTTGGAATTTGTGTTTTTCCATCTTCAGCTAGTTTTTAAGGATGGTAGGTCCATTCAACACGACATTCCACGGGTTGTGGTCTTCACCTAATGAGAAAATTCATCATGCGATTTTTCCACCACCCGTAATAGTGACAATTGAATAGTGGTGGTCTCGTGGTTGATTGTCCCTCTTGAGCCGTTAGTGGTGCTGCCATACTTCATTTTTCAAGGTGTAAGCCTTTATTGAAAAACCCTCCTTTGATACCAACTGAAATCACCACCAGTTATCTACGATATTGAACCTGGTTTAATTCAATCTCACGTGCAAGCAATAACAGTATCGAACACATAGATGTAAAATTGAAAAACCTCCTTGATCAAGGAAGTAACAAAAACACGACCTATCAAATAGGATTTTATTCAACTCACGAGCAGGTTTTAGATTACAACTCCACAATCAAAGGGACTACCTCTAGTACCTCAAGACTTTACTAATTACCTCTAACTAGTTTCTCAACTCACAACTCGAGTTAGAAACTCACACCTAACCTGAGAACAATAATCAGAAAAAGAAGTCTCTCTCTCTCTCTCTCAAAGTTCGACAATTATATGAAAATCTTTTTGCTATTACATGTACTCAATTGTCACAATCCCTTTTCCTCAACAAGACCCTATTTATATCTTCATAAACCGCCGTTGCTTGATTCCAACTTGCATATGCCTTTTAGGTTTTTGGCTTGCAGAAGGAAAGTCAATATTTTCCTTTCCTTTTTCTCTTCTCGTGATATTTGCTTCCTTCTTGCACTCTTATTGGCTTTTCCTTTTAATTGCTTCATACATATCCTTTTTCGACTGGAGTCAACTTATGTTGTGTCATCTGTGCGCCCATAATAGATAGAAATTGATATTCGTCTGGCCACATCAGTATGAGTTGGGAATTGTACCTAGTCCATCTCGATATGCCACAATATGTCAATCACATTAAACACTTTGTCAATCATCAAAACTCAATATGTGACAAATTTTCCCTTTTTGATGATGACAAATACCCTAAATAGCCAAAATTCTCCTCTTCCCCCTTTTGACATCATTGAAAAGATTTTAGACAAAGAACTCATCAAATTTTAGTATGTGCAAAATAAGAATAACTCATGGCCACTGGGGTAACAGTAATCAAAGCAAACTTTAAACAACAGAAGTGCAAAAGCAAGAGATTTTGTGAGCCATCTAAGCTGCACAGGATTAAACATGCAACAAGAAAAAATGTTGTAATTACTCGTATTTTTTATTTCTTATTTTTTTATTTCATTAATTTTAAAAAAATACATTATTATTCTAATTTTTGATTACATAGAATTTCATTATTTAGTGATGTTGTAGACTTGTTTTTCTTTTCTTTTGAATTATATCTACTTAAGTTATATTGGAACTTATTTTAAGTTATGTTGAAATTTGCACAAGAGTATTATGTTTACCTTTTTTTTTAATTTTGAATTTGTATTATATTTTCAGTTCTAATTTATTTATTTTAGTAATATTGATTTGTTATTTCATATTGCTTGCCATTCATTTTTTAGTTAGAATTGATAGATCATTTTTTGTTAAATGTTTGAATAAT